>CAEFZX010025730.1:0-57672 GCA_903066825.1 Alfaro cultratus
ATATATAAAATAGTCACACGCCACCAAAATGGCATTCCACAATATGTGGGTCTTATAGTAAAGAAATGTAAAAAGCTCCAAAGCTCTTTGTTCTCATTACATTTATTAAGTGTTGGGGGGAGGGGGAGTTACAACTAAATATACATATGACTGGAGAGCATATTTATAAAATGATATTACATTCAATTAGCAATCCATAATTTCCTGTTTGCCACAGAACTCTGTATCTTAGCAACTCTTTAAAATGGAAAGAACAAGAAAATATTGAAATCAGGTAGATTTTGTTGATCTTTACAAGTAAATATATGGTTACAAGAAACTAAGTATCCACCTAAACCTGCTCATGTCTATAGTAAGAAGGATTCAAAGATTTAAAACAATTGGAAATAATAAGATTTTAACCCATAAATGATGAAGAGGAATAAAAACATTCCAAAGCTCTAAAAGATATGCAGCATATTTTTATAAAAAAAATTCTGCAGCTCTTTTTTTGTCAGATGCTACAGCTATGTTGCCAGAAAAAGCTATTTTATATTTTTCTGTAAACACACCAACAATTTATTAATGTTGAATTTAAATTAATGTTTCACCAAAATAATTACCGCTATACTGCAGATTTGGAAGGAAACAATCTTGATAAATATTTTATAGATCTTTATCAAGGGTGTCAACAAATGTTGGTATATTGATGTGTATATTTCTTGGTCACATGTTGATCATACCGATTTATAAACCCAGAAATTGGATTATTTTATCAAGGTGAAATTAAAGTATTGAAAGTGTGTGAGCTACTGAAATTATATGTCTGGATTTCAGAAGATTTGATTGGTTACAGATAAAACCTACAGATTACAAATTAAAATAAGATTGTTTATGTATTTATGCAGCTTATGAATCATTCATAGTGTCAAACTTAAACAGGCAGTGCAAACTGCTGTGTTTTAATTGCTTTTAGTCATTAAGCTCACATTGTCAGAGTTTGCTGATGTTTTCCTGTGAGTCATTCCACAAAGTGTTTCCTATGTGCCGTTTGACTATACCAGCAACATAGTTGCTCTCTGTTTGTGGAATATGTTGAATGAATTTAAATTGAATCCCAGGCTGTCACTTGAAAGAACACTACCTCAGAGAAAGAGGATTAAAGTGACTCTTTTTCTGTGCGCTGAATAGAGTAACTGAGTCCTTTTCCCATTTATTGGCTCTGCTCTAAAAAAAATGACAGCCAAAATGGGGGAATAATTGATTTAATAATGATTTGTTATATCTTTTGATTAGCTTACTAAAGTATTAAATCAAGCTTTACCAATACCTAAAAAGCCTAATAGGTTAAAAATAGTGTGCCACACAGAATCAAAAATGTGAATTGAGATTCTACTGCTTTTTTTCCCAGGATTTTACAAAGTTCTTTGTTGTGTTTGCAGTTTTAGATCGGAACACAATCAAACGACAGCGAGGCAACCTGGCGGCAACGATAAGTCACAACTGTTTCTGTAAACCCAGAACACTCACTCTTTGCTTTTGTTAGAGGAAACAAAGGACAAAGATAAGAGGAAGCTCTTATGAACACCCCAGCTAGAGCATCACAGAGTAAGAGTGAACATGCAGCATAACCAGAGATATTAAGAGACATTGAGGAAAGTCCAAAGAGCCACTTGCATGTTTCAAACGCCTGTCCTGATGTGGCAGCATCATCTGCATCAGGATTACTCTGACGGTTTGCTAATGGAGTTAAGAGTAACCAGTAGGGAAATCAGAAGTATAACTAAACTACAGAAGATGGGGGGGGGGAATAACGCCACTTGGTTCCACTACTCAGCAAGTGCCATTTAAACAGACTTTATAAGAAATGTAGATGTTTTTTAATATGACTGCAGAGACATTTTCAAAAACAAAATGTTGTTTTAGCATTTAGACAACACTGTGTACGAAATGTACTTAAATGCACCACACCACAGTTACTCTGCACAACAGTATCAGTTTGGTGTTGTTTGTCTTATGCTGTACAGCGTTTGGACTGAACGCTGCAGGCAGCTGGATTTGGACTTCAGCTGATTTTCAGGTTTTGTTTCAGGTGAAATACAAAGTAAATATGTTAAAGTGAAAAACAAACAACACATGAACCTGTTTATTAATGGCTTTATATTTATTGTTCTAGTAGTTGAAGTTCTCGATTTTGTTTTGTATGCCAGGTGTGGTGAATCGTTGTTTTTTGTCAAGGACTCTATAAAAGTGTGCAGTTGTTCCAGCTTTTCTATTAAAAGTCAGCCTTCCACTTTTTGTTTGAGTGTGACCAATACATTTGGGGGGGGTAAACCCCTTTAGCTTTCTGACAGGCTGGACATCATATCTCATGAAGTAGCTCTCACTGATCCCAAAGTGGCTCTAAGCTGTTTACTGGTTAAGCTCTCGGCCAGCATTTTGACAGCTCTGGTTTGCCAAAGAGTAAATCCTGAGAGGGGAGAGTGGTTTAGCAGTTCAGAAAAATGAATGCATGTGTCTAGGAAATCACACACTCCATTTCAGGAGTTATTCTGTTTTTCTTGTTGTCCAGGTGTCCACTGATTTGTTTTGTTAGTTTGTGCTCACATCTGTTCATTTGTTGCTGTGGACATGGCCACACCCTCCTGATTTGAATGGAGTGTCCATTATTATGAAGATAAGTTTTTATCTCAAAGATGGAATCAAGTTGTTTTCATCCATCCAGTAATAAGTTAGAAATGCTTCTCAAAAATGTCCTTCTTCTTTTTCTGTATATGAAAAAATATGATTATCATATTTCCGAATATGTGGTTTTTGTTGCTGATTTGGGACCAGGTCGTAGAAGCAACAATCTGGACAAACATCCCCAGAACTCCTCGTTCCCATCTGTCTCTTTCAGCTCTTCCAGGGAAACAGTGGTGTTCTTCCAAGCCAGCCATGAGACATATACACTACAGCCCAAACGTTTGAAAGCAAAGTCAAGTTTTGGTTGAAAATGTCCTTTTTAGCCCTTTTTTAAAACAGCAGTTTTATCTTACTTTTTTATTTCACCTTAAACCAAATCAGGCAATTCTTAGGAAGAACTTGGTTTCTGAAGCTCTGCAGAAAAACATTTCACCAAATCAAAAGCATTTTAGGAATATATAATCAAACAATTTAAATAATATGGAGGAATTTCAATGTGTAAACAGAAAGGGGAGACATTCACAAAGGTGGACACCTGCAGATCTTATTTGCCAGTCAGCAGTGCATCAATAATTCATCAATAGATAATAAAATAAAATGGATAGAGATATATTTCAGACCCCTTTCAACCACTGCATCATAGTGACTCATTCAAAAATGCAGCTTCAGTCTTTGAAGGTACAAAGTGGATGAGTGGTGACTTAACTGGGCTTACAAAAACAAATGTTTCCTTCAGCATGACATCTTTCTCTGGAGAAATTTGATTCTCTTTTAAACAAAATAATTGCTGCATATCTTCTGTTCTAATCTATCTATAATGCATAACAGAAAATTTCTGACACCTAAAAGTGTGACATTCTTGCAGTCATGTGGCAAGAATGTCAAAAATAAGCAAAAATAATGCCTGAAATCCCCAAATATCTTCAATGGCGAAAATATCTCCCTCTACATTGAAAGAAATGGAAACGCGTCTCTCTGTGTTTTCACGTGGTTTCTGCTTTTGTGCATTTGACCTATCTTGCTTTATTTTCTCGCTGCTGCCAGAGTTTCTTCTGTTTTCAGGAGCGTTTCCAGGTTGTGTGGCATTCCAACGTCTCAACACGATTTACTGATTTTATTAAACCCTCAAACAACAAAAACAACAGAAAATCCATGTCAAACTAATTTATAAACACATTTAAAAACAGGACTGGGTTAACTGGGACCCAAGTGTCACAACGTCAATTTAAACAAAAGCTTAGACTGGACTTATCAGTATATCTGGTAGTTGAGTGTTTGGTTACTCACATGTATCTTCTATATGTTTACTAAAATATATTTAAAAATAAAGATATGGGAAAAGAATGAAAAGAATCAAGTGTCTCTCACACATTTCACTGACAGTCTAACAGCCCTGCGCCAATCCAGTTTAAACAGAGATCATTGTGTTTAGGCAGTAAATAGGGCGCTGGACGTCTCTACTTATCCTCTGTTAATTTGTATTTCTTCCTATAACAAACCCATAGCTTAGGTATTGATTGGAAAAAATCCACTTTATCTTAAGTTATAAATCAAATCCAGTTAAAAGACATAAAAGTTGTAAAAGAGGCTATTCCCTTTAACTGTAATCACATTATTACCTCAAACTTCAAAATTTTTGTATTTTATGTAATAGAATAAAAGCAAGCAGCATAAAACTGTGATGTGGACAGAAACAGATATGTTATCTTTAAAAATCTCTCTACAAAAGATAAAGATCAAAATGTGTGGCGTGTATTTGTTTTTGAATTTTATCTCAAACTCCAAAAATAAAATCCAGGGCATCTGCTTGCAGGAGGCACATAGAGGGTTTTCACACCTGATAGTCTGGTAAACTCGGTTCAATTGGGACCAAAGCTGCAACATTTGTTACACTTTCAGCTGGTGCGGTTTGCGTTCACATTTTACTGTGTTAAACAGCCCAAACCCTTTAAAAAACCTGTTCACCTCCTCGCCTGTGGTGGCGCTGCACCAAGAACTACTTAAGTAAACAACATGAAAACCTCTGAGGAAGACATCAGTGCAACTTCATTCTTCAATAAATATAAACAGAAATGGAGTAGCATCAGATTTTAGCATTATGATTTCTCTTTTGTTTTTGGCAAAATACCACAAACTTTTTCAAGCACAAGACACATGTTTTATTTTGGTAGGATTTACCCAAAAGTCCTGTGTTATAGTCAGCTTCCTGCTTTTGGAGCGGTCTCCATATATGCATTTAAAACCACACCAGAGTTCATGTCAACCAAACCGAGCCCGAGGTTTTTAGACTCCTTTGGTCCGCGTCAGAGTTAATCTACATTTTCATACCTCCTCAAATGAGCTGCACCTTCAAGGCAAACAAACTAGAGTTTGATTAAAGCAGACTAAACAGGGAGGATGTGAATCGACCCTTAAGCAGTGCACACACTCTACCTGTGTGTACTCTAAATCCAGCTGCAGCTGTTTGTGAAGAGGTTTGTTAAAGAAATCAAGTGAACAAACAGCATCATCAAGATCAAAGTTAAAGCAGTGTTATGTAATAAAGCTAATATTTTCAGCTCTGAACATTTTATAGATGACTTCTCGATCCATCACCTACCTGGACATGGAAAGAGTATGGCACATCTCTAAACATACCTAGACATATTGGCTATGGGAGTATTAATATAAGAAGAATAGAGCCTACTAACATGACAACTATTCTTCATGCACTAAAGAAATCTGGCCTTTATGGAAGAGTGGCAAGAAGAAAACCATTGTTGAAAGAAGATCATAAGCTTCATATAAAGTCTACATTTTACCGAATACCTGTGCCAAAGTCAGGTGGGACAGGTGGTTAAAACTTCAGACCAATGTCCAAAATACATGTGGTAAAAGCAGCTGTGGTTTTAGCTCTGTGGTGTGGTTCAAGTTTAAAATTATGTGAAACTTTACAACAATTAATTACACTGAAGTTCGTGATTGTTACTTAACAAAATGTAATAAATAAATAAAAACCCTTTAAAAGGTTCTTTTGCAAACTTTCACTTTTGGGGCCAAATGGAGCAGGTGAGATTTTGGAGGTTGAAAAGCATCTGGTCTGTCTTTAATCAGTCAAATTAAATCAGTTTTCATCCAGCTTTCAAACTGTGGGATCTTCCTATTTATTGAAGCAGGTAGGCTGAGTGAGACTCACCTATGACGAACCACAGCAGAGCGTGTTTCTGCAGCGCTGAACCGGCGTGCGGCTCCATCCTGTCGCTCCCGAAACGATCAAGAGAATGAAGTTTCAGAGGAGGCAGCGAGCGGATCCAACAAAAGCTCAAAGAGGAACCTCAAACATCATAAAGTAGCTGCTGGTAAAGAAATCCATCAAACGCGGCACCTTGCGCAAACTGCTCGGGGGAGAGCCCGGACTCGTCCTTGTTCCTCCCGGGCTACACGTCCACTTCCCCCGAGTCTTCGTGTCACCGACCGCGTCTCATCCCGACAGAAAACGTACCGAGTCGTCAAGTTAGGAGCTTTTTTTCTTCTCTCTATAAGCCCCGAGGTTAGAGTGAGATGCGGAAAGGGAACTGTGTGGAAACTATGCGGCGTTTGGAAGAGTGCTGTGCGCAACGGGACGCGTCAGTCTGGCACCGGCGGAGCCGAGAGAGAGACCTACCCGGGTGAGCGGCGGGGACTCAGCCCTGACCCGACAAATTAGAGAGCGAGGGAGGGTGGAGGCAATGAACTGATACCAATACCTTGCAGCTGGTTATCTGATATAAATGTTGGAGTGCACGAAGCAGTCTTAAGGACACTAAGTGACACATAATTTCTAAGATTCAGCTTGAAATACAGAAAAAAGCTCGACTGGCAAAACAAAACAAAAATCAGTGTCATTCCTGATTTTACAAATCTCCCAAAATTCAAAATGTTGTGTTAAAAAGTCCTATGTTAAAGTTTGTCAGTTTCTTGCTTTGCCATGGAGCTCTTTGGGGTAACTTTCTTTAGTTTTTTTTAAACCAAAAAAGTTGATTTATTTAATTAATTCAGCTCAAAAAGAGAAATGTGCATGTAATTCTGCTAACCAGGGTTCAAAGCTAATAAAATTCAGCTTCTTAGAAGATCCATAAAGCCAAGGAAAATAGTATTTTTAATTAAAAGAAATATATTATGGCCTTCATGTGGCCTACACAATCACGAGGAAGTGAGTCACACTGAGCAACTGAAATAAATTAGTGTTTTATTGATATTCTAATTCACTGAAAACTCACTTGTATACTTTGACTGGACCACTATAGTATGCTGACTTGTTTCTTTTTGAGCCAAGCTTTCTAAAGATTTTTTTTATTGTGTTCCTGATCCTTTTCATGTTCAAAGGCCTGTTATCACTCACACTTCAGCTTTTAAACATGCTAGGTCATTAGTTTTTTTCATGATTAGTAGATCATTACATGGCTAAACCATCTGTACAAAGAAAAATCATTTGGTGATATTGCCCTTTTTTTAGAAACGAAATTTAACATTTTCATTATTTCTAATGTTTCATCATTAAAACTAGTACATCAAATTAATCACTACGTGTGCATTGACTTTATATAATACATGAGTTTGATTGTTTTAAATTGAATTACAGCAAAAAGTATATATTTTGGTAATATTTTGATTTGTGATGCACGGAGAAAAGTCTGATGTCGATCCAGGGTTTTGTTCCGCTTTCCTTCAGGACTGAAATATTTATGGTAGTTAAACACTGCCATCTTGTGCTCATGTGGGGCAAGCTCCACTGCATATGCTTTATTATTTGTTATATTTAGACATTATATTGCATTGCTCATTTAGTCAATGTAAGTTTAATGTTACATATAATAATGCAAATAGAGTATAATAACAATAATAGTAAATTTATTATTATACCTCAGTTATGATGTCAACACATCTACTGAAAATCTATGGAATCAGAATTGCTCAGAAGCAAATATTATCTATCTGCTTTTTATATTTGAATTTGTTCCACTTTATAGAAGAGTTTTGTTTTTCTCAGTCAGTTTCCTTAACTCTGTTTTTTGGAAGTATGAAGTCTTTTTTATATATAATTATAAAAGGACTATCTGTTCTATTTTTGTAAGCGCAGAATTTAAAACACATTTAAGGCATTTCAACCTCAGCTGAAAGGACATACCTTTGTACTGCCTTTTCAAAGTGTATAAAACTGTCTCCCTTTGTCTACAGTTTGTTTTGACCCCAATGTCAAAAGACACTTTCATCTGAATCAGTTCAACGATGACACATCTACAAGGTCTTGTATATTATTCTCTTCCAAACACCTTTGTGTGGTTTTATGTTGTGCCACAATGTCAGAACTGCACAAAAATCCAGCAGGCAACAATGACTGAGCCTAAGTTGTCTGAGGAGAGTAATTCTGCTTTTTCAGATCTCAGATCAGTCAGGAGGGGAAAAGTGTGTAGAAAGAGGTTAAATGACAGTGAGGTTCACAGATTATTTTTCTGAAAATTTCCTTTAATATTGGCCTTTAGCTTGTCTCCATTGTTTTCTCTGGTGTCTCTTATTATCCTCCAAATAATCAAAGCTGTTTAGATTCTATGGGGTTACATTCAGGCCAATAAAGCGTGGTAATACAGTGGTCATTGAAGCACATGTTGGTAGTTTTGGTTGTATGGACAGCTGCCAATTCCTTCAGGAAACTGAAATCTGCATGTCCAGGCAGCTCTTCAGAATCAAAATCAGCTTTATTCACCAAAATATGTGCACAAAAAAAGGATTTTCAAGAGTTCACAGAGTACAGACAAAAAGTATAAATAAAGAAACAATATGTAGATGTATTTGCAGCCATTTTCTTTATATGTAGGATTAAAAAAAAAGAGCAAAAAAGCTTATTTAGTTTCTCTGTGTAGCTGCTGATTGGCTGTAAGGTATTTGTTGTGTTCCGGGAGACAGACTGGGGGAAGAAACTGTTTGTGAAGAAGCTGTTTTTTACAAACAGCACTCTGCAGGGGCTACCTGAAGGTAAAAGTGTGTCCAGGATGTGCGGGATCTGCAGAGACGTTAGCCTCCATTTTCCTGATCCTAGATCATTTTCCTGTTTCGACTTGCCCTGATAATATTCCTTTTTGTTAGTGGAGCATTTGTTAACTCATTTAGAAGTTTTTACTTTCTGAAAAACAAAGTAGGTGGTTTTGATAAGCTGTAATGCTCAAAATTTGGAGAAATGCATGCTTGAAATACTTCACTGTGTACAATAAATCCTTAGTATCAGTTTCTTTTTCGACTTGAATTACCAAAATAAATACATTTTTCACTGATATTATTTGATGAGATGCACCTGTATGGAATTTAATAAACAAAATTCTGATAAATTTCTCAAAGCAATAAAACTGACTCTTTGCTTAAAATGTCTGTCAAAAGAAAATATTTATTTTATTTTCAAGAATGCTATTACCATATTTAAGAAAGTTGCAAATATCACATCAGCAAAACCTTGTTTTGCCTGTAAGGAACTAATAACTAACTAATAAGCAATATAAGAAGCAAATTATCAAAGGATCAAGCAACTTATTACTTGACCTTTTAAATTTATGCCTTTAACATGAACAAATAGAAAGCAAACAATGTGTCTTAATGTGTGGGGTAACAACAGTCTCCGGGTAATTAAAAAACACCTCTGTTAACGTCTGTCTGTCCAACTGTCTCCAAGGCAACCAAGTGTAAACAGATGACAGAAGGCACGAGGGACAAAAAACAAGAAATTGCTTGAGTGGACAGTCTGCTGAAAATAGATCTAAGGTTTGTTTGACAAATGCCTACAGAAGCTCAGAGGAGACACACAACCGGATTAGTTACTGATTGAAGCAACAGAGACAAGTGTAAGTAAAACACTTTATTAAAATGTTTCACTGTTGGTCATCATTTCAAGCTGCTGACAATCAATTCTGAGGAGTAATAGATACTGTTTTTAATATCTAGAAGCTTCTTTACTGCTAATTTATTAACAAAAACTATTGCTTTATTGTGCAATTCAGCAATTCTGTGAGTTCTGCTCTTAGTTTTTAATAAACATTAAACCGGAAGAGATTTAGTCGCCAAGGACGCACAACTAAGGACACATTAACATTTGTTTTTATAAATGACCAACCCTGCAGGGAAATAAACCTTTAATATCCTTACACATTTTACCCAACACTGGATAATACAGCCTTTATTATATATTGATTTACTGATGTTTATTCCATTAAAAGAGACTTTCGTGTGAGACTTCCTCCATTCACAGATATAAACTGTCACTTGTAAATAAGCTCAATTATAGACTCCACAACAGTCGTAATGAGGGATATATTTCCAGTCACGCCTTCTGTCTGGTCCCAGTGGGCACCAGTGGGTCATTAGAGACTGACGTCACACGAGCACACTGACTGCCAAACACCGAGTTAAGAAAAACATTCTTACTTGTTCCGCAGCTCAGAGGTGGCTCTTCACATCTGACTTTGAGGGCAATGGAGGCGAAGAAGAGGAGAGACACTGATGATGTGGAAGACGACGACGATGACGATGATGATGAGATGCATTTAGGAGAGCTGGAAGGAGAAAATGTTCAGGTGGTTTTAGGACCACAGATGGAGACCCTGGATGTGCTGGAGGTCTCTGATGATGATGAAGAAGAAGAAGAACGGAGACGGGTTGACCTCTTCGCTGCTTGTCAAAGCAACAAGTCAGAGGTGAGTTACAGATAAATGTGCTTATTTATGTAATTTAAAAAGTTTTGGATTATTAAAAAGATTGGTGGAAAAAACTGTGTGGTCATGTGACACAGTAATTTTCCTCTCAACAACAACACCTGTTTACGAGGATGTAGGTGCGTCACATGATCTAAATGTTGCTCTATAAGCTCCACCCACCCTTTGGGAGTCACGTTGAAAATGACTTCCTGGTAACATGAGAAGGTTTCCTCTACGTTGTTAGAAATTAGTTACTAACAACATAGATGTAAATCCTCATCATGAAGTGGACATATAAAACCAAGATTAAACAGTTCACTGAAATATTTGAGAGCAACTTTGATAAAATACTGAAAAGACACAAAATGATTTCCCTTCAAGTCCTGTTCATATAGATCTAAACAAAGTAATCAGTCTTACAGAGCAAAAGAGACAAATATTTAATCCCTTTAAATACTTTAAGTGGCTCTTCCAAGATCTATTCCCAGGCCTTTAGGATTTATCCATCCGTCAAACCATCTCGACTAGCTAAAACAGGGATCCCAAAATTCAAAATTTCCTCTCAGTCGGTCATATCTATAACTCTTACCGATAGGAGGCTTCTAGCAGGCGTCCTACTCAAACAGAAGAACAGCTTCTCCTGCTGAACATCTGTCCCCGAATGTGAGCAAGAAAAGTAATTACCTGAGTGAAGTTGGTCCCCACTTTCCTCACATCAAATGCAATTGGTGTCAAACATATGTGCTGTGTTTATACAGCAAAACTTTTTGTTTGTGCAGCTATCATTTTAAAGATATTAATAAATATTTGTAGAGGTCATCAAAGTCAGCTTGTCCACATTTTCAAAATCAAAGGATATAGGGTGTCAAACAATTGTGCTACATTTGTGCAGCAAAAGTTTTAGTTTGTGCCATAATAAATTTTAAGATTTTACAGAAAAAATGTTTCCAGAGGTTACCAGAAAGGTTGATATAATTTAATTGTGCTATGTTTGTGCAACAAACATTTTGTTTGGCCTGTTATGATTTTGAAGATTTTTGTATCACAGGATTATTGACACTACATTTGTTTCATTTTGTAAATGTTGGAGGTCAGGGGAGGGCTGGATGACCTTTGATGACCTCTGGAAACATTTAATAATATTGTTAAAATTATAGCAGCACAAATTAAAATTGTTGCTGCTCAGATGTAGCACAAACATTTGGCACCGTTTAAGTAATAGCCAGACTATCATTACAGATTTTCACACCAACCTTTTTCTAGTCAACAATATTTTATCATATTAATTCAACTAATTGACCGGTTTGATTGGTGTGCTCAACAGGTGGTGCAGGGGCTGCTGAGGGCCGATGCTGACCTGACGCTGTGTAACCACAGACAGCAGACCGCGCTGCACATCAGCCCACCTGAGCTCCAGGAGAAAATGGTGAGGTGGATGACGAGGCCCCATCTGTCCGCACAGGAGCAGCTGCTGCAGGCCGCCTGGCAGGGACACCTGGGCTCTGTGAGGCAGCTGCTGGTGAGTCTTTGATCCAAAGGTCAGGGTGAACTGCTCAGCAGAGATAGCAATAACTATTTCCTATCAGAGTTTAGAGCAACAGCAAATTAGTCCGATTTTGGTCAGATTTATTCCAGACCAGAGTTGGGTAGTAACTAATTGCATTTACTCACTTACATTTAGCTACTTGAGTAACTTTTTGTGTCTTTTTTTTTTTATGTACTTTTAGGAGTATCTTTACTTTTTTCTTTTACTTGAGTAGTTTTATTATGAAGTTTTGCTGCTCTTATTTGAGTAAAATTTCAGAATTCTCTACCCCCTGAAAGAAGAACAAACATGTTTTAACCGGAAATTCACCAGTCACAGACACACACCTGCAGTTTTGCTAAAGTTTATTAAGTTTTGCATTGAAAGAAACTGATTTGGACATTTTTTTTGCCTGATTTTGTTATTTTTTGCTACTTGAATTGTTGTCATTTTGATTTTTAAAATACCAAAATGTCCACCCAACTATATTTTTGGTCTTTCTGATTCTGTATTTTACAATATTAAATGAGTGATAATTTGATCAGTTATTTTGTATTTCAGTAACACTTTCAAAATATTTTTTTACTCTTACTTGAGCAATTTCGTGAATGGCTACTTTTTACTTTTACTTGAGTAAATATATATTAAAGTAGAACTACTTTTCTTCGACTACAATTTTTGGGTACTCTACCCATCGCTGTTCCAGAATAATCCAGAAAAATTGTAATATTTTTTGCACAATTAAAAGTGAAATTTCTTTCCTTATTCTAAGAACAGCGCAACCAGCAGGTTTGTGAGTTGAATCCTCTTCCTGTGGGGTTTTGTGTTTCTGGAAATCTGAAGCGTAAACTTTACGAGTCTCTGTAAAAACAAGTCAACAACCTTTGTCACAATGTGGGACACTGTTTTTCATCTACTAGCTAAATTGTCAACTTTTACTAAATGCCTTTAGCTTCGTGTGTAACAAGCTGAAGGATTAATAATGATTCTGGGTTTGTGTGTGTTAGTCTCAGACAGACAGTGTGGATGTGAACATTCCCAACAGTAACGGCGCAACAGCAGTGATCCTCGCCATCAGAGATGTCGACCTGTTTCAGGGCATGGCAACATGGTTACCATGGGAACACAACCCTGTGGAGGTGGTCAAGGAGCTTCTACAGTTGTCAGCGTAAGGAAAAACATGGCTAGACAGGCTAAACTTCCTGAAAAACTAAAAAAAAAGCTTTAAAACACCTCCAAAGAGTCTGAATAACTATTGATCCAGACCACCTTTAAATAGAAACATGACGAGCTAATCTAATTTGTATATTTATTCTCTTGAGGGACCATGTCAGTGTTGTTGCTTAGAGTTGTTAACATTTTTTTAGTGATTTGAGAGTTCGAGACCACAACGGCTGCTCTGCCCTCCACTACGCTGCTAATCTCAGCAGCCGTCTGACGGAAGAGATCGTTCCAGTTCTAGTCGAGGCTCTGGGTCACACAGGTACACACTAACGCACTGATTCACACACTAATGCACTGAAATCAAATTTCAATGCTTACAAACCATTTACATTTGTGGAAGGAACCATAATAGCTCAAAATGATAGAGTGTTGTACTACAGCCACCAATAGACAAGAATAGATGTTAGAAATAGGACCTTCCAGTCAGGTAATCCAGACAACCTTTGACCTTGAGGAACAGACTCTCGACCCTGGTCACGCAACAATTGGCTGAAAACCATAAAAAATGTGTGTTAATGCTCCTTAAATTTTGGTTTCAACAAATCATATGATCTGTGAAGATAAATATATATTTTTAATTTGTGAATAATATAACAAATTATTTGGAGATAATTTTATAAAGTGAAAAAACACAAAGATCAGGATTGACATAATTTGTTTTATCTGCTAACTCAATTGATTTCAAGGCAGAGACTATTCAGGACATGTCCTTTTTTAATACCTTGTCAATTTTTTTGCAGAGGCAGATCCTAAGTCCTTGTCAGAACTTGAGAAATACTTGTTCCAGGATTTGGACTTCGGAGATTCAGACACAGAGCAGGATGCTGAGAGCCTTTTTCATCATCATAAAGCAAGAAGACTTCAACACAGCGACCATTCTCACACCCATACACGGGTAAGAAAAACAAAAATGTGTTCGTACAAAGTGATTAGAGCTCACAGAGCTTACAGATCTTTGAAAGTCACTTTAAACGTAAACTCAAGGAAACATAAATGCTTAAGTTTGATTTAAGGTTTTATCTGAAACTGTCGTTGCATTCAGATCTGCAGAAAACCACAGTGGAGCCAACATAGTTTTGTGTAAAAAGGTTTTACAATTGTGCATAAAGCTCACTAATGGCTTGGGTGTGGCTGAAGCTCTCAGGTTACACTAATTAACAAACACAGAGGTAGAACGGGAGTGAGCAATAATACACACAGCTTTGGGTTTTCTGTGTAGCCGCCATGCTTCATATAGGAAGAAGACGAGCCAGCAGCTGTTTAGCAGAAGGACGAAGCAGCTGGTCGATGGAGATACGATGCAGTTTATATAAGTCCCAGACACACTCTGGGTATCGTACCTGTAATATGTCACCAAAACAATTAGAATAATATATACTAAAAAGGTTTTAGAACCTAATGCAGCTGTAGTTAATTAAAGCTGTTTTTACTTTAATAATACAAATAAAACTAAAGGATGTAAACTGGGTAGACTGAAATTAAATGTCATCCTCACATTAAAAAAGGTTGATGACAATAACACCTTTCATCTCTCCAGGCATCTCTGCAGACTTCAGGGAGTCTCCCTCAATCTGACAAGAAGGAGTTCAGCCAAGGTATGGGCTTCTTCAGCGACACTAAGATCAAACTAAAGAGATTTTTTCTCCATATTTGATCCCAGAGAATAAATGGATGACTAAGATAGGAGGATGGTCAAAGTTTACTGTTATAAACAGCAGCAAAGACTGACATTTTAGAGCTTATGTTATTAACATATCAGCTGTTTATTTAGGAAACATAAATGTGCAGTTTGTGAAACTCTACAGGGATATGTGTGGTATAGTCAGATGAGCCTAAGAGTGAGTTTGAGGAAAAGCTCCTCGAGTCTACTGTTTACTATAGTGAAGAGCTGTGATGCTGTTTCTCTTCCAAAGACCCTGACTGTGAAACTTGTTAGAGTGCATGGCACCCTGAGGTCTTTGAAATACCAGGACTGTAGCCAAAACCTAGAGACCTCTGCCAGAAACTGAAAATAGGTAGTCACCACAGAAAAATTCTCCAAAACATTTGGCTAAATCAACACAGCGATAACCAGACACAAAATAACCTTGCTCACTGGCGAAAATTAAAGAAATGCTGAAATATATTTTTGTAAAGCTCTGTAGAGTACGCCTGTTTTAGAAATAGTCTTAGTACAGTACGCTGAAAGAGAAGCATAATGGTCAGCATCCCAAATGGGCCACGAGATCAGATCACCTTCACAAAGGGGAGGGGATCTTAGGGAGACGAAGGAGAGAGAGGCTGTCCAGGATGGGAGGGGTCTTCCACGCAATACAAAGCTCTCCTCTGAGAAACCTGCCTGAACATCTTTCACCTATGCATCCTCGACAGGCGGGCTTCAGCTCCAGAACAAAACCGAAGACTTTCAGAAAACAATTCCAGTGATTTAGACAAAACGTTATGTGAAATGAACGAAAGTGTAAGTGTAATATCTGGACATTTGAGCAGAGGGGATCAACGAGTTTAAACACAGGTACAGCAAGCTATCGTTTTATAGTGAGCAGTAGTGTGTAATGTGCATGTGTCTCTTTTAAGGAATGTTTAACTGAAAACAAAGAAGGCAAGTTGAATTTGTTGCTTTGAATTAGCACAAATGTGGTTTGATTTTAAAGAACTTGCGGTCCTCAAATCTTTTTAACATCACTGTCATTAGTCACAACATTTCTTCTGTTTTTATTGTTTCCTCCTGGGATATAAAATTTTAATGTTGTAAATTATGTCTACATTACATAAGTTTATTCATTTTGCTTTACTGTTGGAAATGAGAGCATAGACCTTAAAGTAGGGTTGATGAGTGAATGTTTGTATTTCTGCCGCAGATAAGGGGATTCCCACCTGTTCCCAAAACGCCATGGAAACTCTGAAAAATCCCGGACGAGCCAATCAGGACGCAAGGAGGGGCAGCAGGTGGGCATGAAAAATTCACCATCTTTCTCTCACAAACCTATTTCTATGCTAATAAATCTACAATGTGTATTAGTGATGAAGAAAAGTGGCGTCTGTTCATATGTAACACCCTAATAGTTTATGTGTGTACAGTTTAAACTCCTTACTTAAAAACAATCTCTTATACTGTACACTGCCTCCTGGGTTGGTTTGCATGTGCCTCTTACTTTGACACCAGCACTAGAAAAGAGGCCTATCTGGTTACGTTTGCAGACCTGTGCGCGGGCACCTGTCACTGTGTCCAGAGGACAATCTGTTCTGCCCAAACAGGTTGGATACACACAGACCGGGGCAGAGAACTTCGGTGAATCAGCTCATTGTCTGTTATGAGCAGCACACACATTTGAATCAAGTCCAAGTTCTGAGAAGAGAATAAAACTCTTTGAGCTGCTCTAATTTCATAGAATCAGCTGCCAGTACATTTGGTTTGGTACAAGGAAATGAAAGTCAATCATTTTCATGATTTAACTCATCAACTAATATGGTTTATGAATGCAGCTTTTTTTAATATGTAATTAGAGTTTGCTTTCAGTAATCAAACAGATAGGAAGAGAAGAGGACAATCTGATAATGAGATATGACAACCGAGGAATATAATGAAAAGAAATGCATATAAAATGTGTTCCTGCAGTCCCTCACTATGCTTACAATGTCTCAGAGCCATAATGGATATGAACCATATGGACCTCCAACTTTCAGGTTCCAAATTCTGAACATATCAACAGCCAGATTTTGGACATTATGATTTGAATGTTTTCCCAATTTAATGAGATACAAATCGTCATATGAGCACATAAACAGGTTGGTAAAACAGCTAGCTTTAAAATGTGCAGCAGTCTTTTTGGATTTTTCATATGTGGATTGGTGAGGAGTTCCACTTTAGTGGCATTTCCATCTGATTTATCTGACTCTATGGCATTATGGGACATCTGAAGTCATTTGACAGAATAGGGAAGAAAAATAAAACAACCAAAACTAGTGAAAGCATCAGGAAACCAGAGAAAACCAAATTACAAAAGCTACAAGAACCTCAGTATGATTGCAGATCATTTCTATCTAAAGACACATCATCAGTATTTAAACTCTGACCCCATATCTAAACCACGTAACTGTCTTCTAACTTCCTTTTCTCATTTTATTTGCAGAGGTTTGTGTCTACCTAGCTTGTCCAACAGTCATAGACATAGTGACCATTCAGATGCTCCATTGTCATCTGGGTTTCTGAGTACCAGAACCGCGTGTCAGCCTGTACCCCCCAGACAAAGGTACAAACACACTTACATGTTAACAACAGAAAGTAAGATGTAGGTTTGTTGTTCTGCATGTGGCCATAACTAAAACAATACAAAAATGTAATACCACAGCATTTACTCTGAGACAAAATTAACTAAATAAGCATGAATAATTGGATTGTTTGACTGCAGAATGTCCATATGCTGTTTTAATAAATGAAAACTAATTGTACAGAATCTTATGACACACAAAAGCAATAAACATTCAAAATCAAATATTTCTGTGTACCTGACAGGCAGAGGACAAGAAGTGTGGTTGATGTCTCTCCACCTTCCCATAGTCTGCTTTGTGTGCCAGAGTCCAGCCAACTTAGCCAATCGGCCCCAAGCATCATGGAACCACTTCTGTGCCCCAACACCATGATGCAGGCCAGAGTGCATATTCAGACCAGTAAGTAAGAACGGAGCTGATGTGAAAAATGCAACTATTTGGATGTTGTTAACACTGTAATATTTTCATGTTTACAGGACTGAGCTCTCAAAGTACTTTAAATGATCAAAGGGTGAGTTTTAATGATTTAAAACTATTTAACAGAAATGCAGTCTTTAGCAGTAAATGAATCATCTTGAACCAATCTCATTTGACCAATAATTCTAGCATTGCATTTCTGTCCATACAACAGCTTCTCTACAGATATTTTCTCTTCTTCAAAACATTCTTGGTACACCTGAAAGATGGTTGTGCATGCAAATTCCAGTGATCAGCAGATTTTAAAAACACACACATCCATTTGATGTTAACAAATTATGTGACATTTAAAGTAACCTAAATCCTCTTTTGTCCCCAACCCAAGGCAAGTTGTCTAGTTGGCTAAATGCATTGAGCAGCTGGCATCTGATTATGCTTTTTACTAATTTTATTAACATGAAATTAATCAGGTGGATTTAATAAAGTGGCCATTGAGTGTATATTGATGTGTTCCCATTTTCACTAGATTTTGCTTTGGTGGAATTTCCCTCCATTTAGACATTCTCTGAATTTCTCAATTTTTTTGGATTATTCAACTATCTCTAGTCATATACTGTAAGTCATGCATGAAAATCAGGCAATGTGTTTTATATTTATACAGCTTTCCTACACCACTGAATTCCTATCTGTATTTCCAGGGTCCTTTGCCAGCCTTCCACTCCCACACGCCCAAGCTTCTAGTGCCCATTGAGGGTCGCCCAAGACATAGCAAGGCTCTGCCACCGCTTAAACCCCATGTTCCTCTAAAACCCATTAGCCGGAGCCCTCTTTGCAGCAGAACTGAACTGAGAAAAGAGAGGCAGTCCTGGGGCAGCTCATGCAGTTGTTCTTCAAAGGCTGGTAGTGAAGAAAGTGGGTCCAGCAGCAGCAGCCAGAGTTCCATCAACTTGGAAAATGAGGATGATTCTGGACAAATCCAAGAAACATCTAATAAGGACAGAAATCTGAAGTTTGTAAAAGACAGAACGTTGCAGGATTCAAATGACAGATTTGGATCGGAGGCAGATTTTTTTGGAGAAACAACGCGACATGTTAAAGCGAAACTGTGCTCATTGGTCAACAAATCAATACATGACAGAGAAAGAGACAAGGTCAACTGTACTAATCATCCAACAGTAGAAAAAACTGATTCACACCATCCAAAGGAGGCCAATAAGAGTGAGTGTGTAAAAGAATGTAACCACTTTGAGAGTAATAAAAAGTCAGATGTAGATGTGTTTAGTGAAGTCAAGCGAAATATGAACCACACAATTGAGTCAAAGACTGGAATAAGCAACAAAACTAAAAATGATGCAAAGGGTCTTGTAGATGATGCTGCTGGTTGTTTTGACGAAGATTCTGAAAATGAACAGATGGATCCAGAAAACACAGCGTCAGCTAGAAATGTTGTCTGTGATCAAGAAAACAAGGTAAGAGATTGCAGTGCAGTTAGTGCTGTGGAGAAAACTGGGTTCTTTCCTGTGGATCCCAAGAAATATGAGAAGATGTTTAAAGCCCGGAATAAAGAGAGTAAAACTAGGATGAACTTTCACTTGAAGGCAAAAAATTCAACTATTCATTCTCTCAACAAAGATGCAAGAGTCATCAGTGGTAACAACTCCAAAATTAACATAAAGTTCTCTGCCATTCCCACAGTGGACAAAGACAAAAGCAAGAAAATTAAATCTGGAAATGCAGCTCTCCTCAGTGTGGGTACTCTAACCCCACATAACATTTATGAACCACACAGCAACAAAATACATCAGCTGATATCAATGAGAGAGCTAAAAAGTGCCCAGCAGTTGAAGAAACCAGGTTTAGGTGGAAAACCCCCAAGATCTAAATCTGCTGTGGACCTCATCACTTACAGAGACATGTTTCAGCAGATACAGAGTGGCAGCGAAGGACCAGCCATGTATGAGATGTTTGCTGGGCCATTATTTGAAAATCTTCGGGTCTCCAGTTCATGTGAGAAACCTAAAGAGAGACAACTACAGTGCATGCCAACAAGAAAGACAAAACAAAGCCACAAAGTCAAACATAAAGCAGTACAGAATAAGCCAAAGAGAAACTCAGTGGAGAGCACAGATACTTTGACAAAAAGCAAACCAAAACCAATGTCATTGCGAATCAAAATACAGTCTACCACTAATAGCTACAGAACAGACAAAAGCCCTGGACTCGAAGATGAAACTGATGATGTGAAGGATGTTGAGTTTAGTCAGAAGTCTTCTAAGGATGAATTTGAAGATCACATTTTATCAACCATAGTGGAAGCTCTTTCTAAAAATGGATCTGAAACATTACAACCACAAGAAAAAACTCTGACAGAACCCATAACTCCCCTTTATGGTGTTGATTCTAGAAATCACAAAACTTCAAGTAAATCAACAAGAAACTCAGCTAAAAAGGATCCACAGTTGGCTCAGTCACTAGACCCTCTGCAGGCAAACATCAACACTTGCACATCTTCAGACAGTACCTGCCACACCCTGATGTCACCAGTTTACAGCAAGTTTCTGGATGAGGTGGGGGAGGGTCCGCTGACAGATGACCTCCTGCAATGTCTGGCAGAGGAGCTGATCTCTTTGGATGAGAGGGATGTTTCTGCAGCTCTTGAAAACTCAGAACATGGAAGAAAGGAGTTCCATGGTGAAGAAGAGCATGTATCAGGAAAAAAAGCACCTCCCGAGGTAATATTTTGAGCCTAAAAATGACTAAATCGAGTTTCTATGTCTTTAGTCATTGCGGAGATTGGGATGACAGTTCCCAACTCTAGTGGTCAATAGGAAAGATGCAACCTGGACCAGTCACCAGTCCATCACAGAGGCAAACAACCATAACAACCCTACACACACCTAAGGGCAATTCAGAAACCAGTTAACCTAACATACAGTCATATTCACGAAATTAAAGTATTAATTCCGATGAGTCGTATTGACCCGACTTAGAGTACCTTTAGAAAATAACAACCTTGAAAGCAGGCAGTAAACATACTGTACGTTTCATTAAGCTTACCTTGATATGTAAAAAAATAATTATTTTTTCGTCTGATGTAATATTCTAATCTTAAATGTCTTGTTTACATTAGCTGTAAGTGTTAAAATCATAACTAAAAACATAAATGGTGTGTAATAAACTTTGAATTGAAAATGACAAAGTAGGGCCAAACCAAATGTCTTCGACAAACATATCTGTCAGAGGGTGTCCTATTTTTCCACAACTGTACCTTCCTTTACTTTCTAGCATTTATGACAGACATCATAATGAGTACTATTTGTCTTAATTAATTACTATTAATCCAAAATTCAAGATTGAAGGACAGAAATTTATGTAAAGCTAAAATCCAGCAAATTCTTATGTCAGCACCTGTGTGTTTGAAATACTTAATTAGACAATTATGTTTCTGTGCATTTCATTGCAGGTTGCTCGAAATGACAGCAAAACTTACCTCAGATCAGGGTTGGTTGAAAATGACACCATAACATGGGCTAAGGGTGAAGTGCTTGGGAAGGGTGCCTATGGGACAGTAAGTATTCAAATAGCGTTGCAGCTAAGTACATTAGTAAGTTGTTGATAAAATAGTGTTGGTATTTTGTATTAGAAACATATCCCAGTGCTGTAACTGGCTAAAAATATTAACTTATATCAGGTTAGTTGTACTATGCAGTACAGCTTATTTCAGCAGTATGTCTTCAAACAACTCTGACTGAAA
Organism: Alfaro cultratus; assembly: GCA_903066825.1. Classification (NCBI taxonomy): domain Eukaryota; kingdom Metazoa; phylum Chordata; class Actinopteri; order Cyprinodontiformes; family Poeciliidae; genus Alfaro; species Alfaro cultratus. Next base: position 21,551 of record CAEFZX010025730.1, read on the forward strand.
TCATCATCTCACCAGGTGTACTGTGGTCTGACCAGTCAGGGCCAGTTGATAGCTGTAAAGCAGGTTTGCCTGGATTCGTCTGACCCTGATGCTGCAAAGAAGGAGTACAATCGTCTTCAGGGGGAAGTGGAGTTACTTAAAACCCTTCGCCACAGCAATATTGTTGGCTTTCTGGGGACATCCCTTTACCAACATGTTGTTTCCATCTTCATGGAGTATATCCCTGGTGGATCTATTGCTAGCATACTTCACAGGTTGAAATTATTTGTTGCTTACTTTAAAATATCTTGCAAAAAGATTGAATGCCAAGTTAATAAGGACTGTTTCCATTTTCCCCTTAGATTTGGTCCTCTGCCAGAACGAGTATTGGCCCTGTACACCCATCAGATCCTGGAAGGGGTGGCATTCCTTCATCAGAACAGAGTGATTCATCGGGACTTAAAAGGAAACAATGTCATGTTGATGCCAACTGGTGTCATCAAGCTCATAGACTTTGGTTGTGCACGACGCCTCAGCTGCCTTAACCACACAGCTCCAAACAGTGGAGAACTGCTGAAATCCATCCACGGTACACCCTATTGGATGGCGCCAGAGGTAAGTTAGATTTGTTTATTTTTTAGGCTTTTATAAAAACTTGAATTTGAGATGTGATGAAAATTTGACCTAAGTTCCCTTTGACGTTGGACGATCAACTTAGGGTGAATTCACACCAGCTGTGTTTAGTTCATTTTAATAGTTTTCTAGTTTGTCTAGAAAGTCCAGTTCGTTTGGAGAGGTGCGAATTCTTAAACAAACTCTGATGTGGACCAAACAAGCGAACTCTGGTTTGTCTCCAAACCTATGTGTTGTTTGGATTAAAGTGAACTCTGATGCGGTTTGAATGCATATGTGAATGCCAAGCAGACCAGACCGCTCCAAAAGTGAACTAGAGCGCATGACATCTAGGCCAAAAGAACCAAAACAAACGCAAGAGTTTAACATTAGATGGAGAGATGGCTTGTGGCGTTTTACCAAAGACAAATCCTAAAACCGCTCAAATCCGATGCTACTGCCATTTTTTGTTTACATTTGTGAAGAGGGAAGTTGAACTCATATCTGTTTTTGAGGTTTCGTATCATCTACTTTAGAAGTTCTTGGTGCAGCGGCACCACTAGGGGGAGGGAAACAGATTTTCAATTGGTTTAGACTGTTTGACAGTGCAGTGCGAAAGCGAACCGCACCAGCTGATATTGTAATAAATGTCGCAATTTTAGTCCCCAACCAAATCCACCGGACTATTAGAAAGTCTGATGTTTTTCACCAACTATTACCTCAAAGTCATACAAGGCGGTTTTTATGAACTATATAAAGACATTTCTCCTGTTATTTTTCTATTCAGGTCATCAATGAATCAGGGTATGGCCGGAAGTCAGATATTTGGAGTGTTGGTTGCACAGTGTTTGAAATGGCCACAGGGAAACCACCTCTTGCACATATGGATAAAATGGCTGCCTTGTTCTACATTGGGGCTAGAAGAGGGTTAATGCCATCCCTGCCAGATGGCTTCTCAGAGAATGCCAAGGACTTTGTAAAAATCTGTCTTACAGGGTAAGTGGTTAATTTATAATTTAATTATGACAATATCAAACTGTTATGATGTTAGTAACGTCTTAGTGTAATATCTGCAACTTATTGTCTCTTTTTAATTTCTAGTGACCAGAGCGTACGACCATCAGCTGACCAGTTACTGAAACATTCCTTCATTCCTAAAGGGCACACAAGTATCAAATACTGGGAAGCACAGAAAAAGAAATGTTGTGGTACAAAAGTGAGTGTTTAAATTGGGATAACTGTTGTTCTTAAATTCAGAGGCATTAAATAATATCAAATCATTTAAGTTCACAGCTCAAAAATGAATATATTGTGGTATCAAAACCACTGTGAATACACTCCAGATATTGTGCATAAATTGTAGATATTATTGTACACTTTAGATTAACGAATGTGCCAATTTATTAAAAATTGTGTGTAAAGTGTATTCAGTACTGAATGTTTAATGGTTTGTATAGAATAAATGTCAAAGAAGATGACAAATCTACAACAGTCAAATGCCACATTTTATAAACTATTGCCATTAAAACATCAGTTCTATGGTTGTTATGAGATAAAGGTTCATTTCAAATTGGAATATCATAAAAATCTCAAATTGTTTCAGTGTTTCAATTCAAAAAGTAAAATAAATTATACAAAAATATACATTTCAAATTCTAATGGTCTAAAGCTAATCTAAATAATTCAAATTAAGGATTTTGAGCCTGTAAATGTTACCTATAGATTATATATGGTGTTTAGGACAGCTGGAGCCATCTGTGATATGCAAATTCTTTTAAGAGTTTTTCCTTCCACTCAACTTCCCAATACAACCCATTGACTTTTAGTGAATTATCCTCCATGTGTCAGTAAGCAGTATTCACAATGGTTGAGTAGGCCATAAAGGCTGGTAAAGAACATAAAACTATTGTGTCTCATGTAATTTTCTGTTACAGAAAAAATGTTGGGTTGTCATTAGCTGAAGCCTCAGTTAAATCTAACCACAAACAATTGAAATATATCACCGTGTGTATTGAAACTTTTGGAATATATTCTAATTTATTAATGCGTTTAGGTTTCAAACCCACATCAGAGTGCAGTGGTAGCTGTTTTAAATGTTTAAAGAAAAATAAAAGATGCTTTGAGCTGATTTAAATGAGTAAAATTACGTTTGTATATAAATTAATCCTGAATACTGTATTCTGATCAGTGATTAACTTCAGTCTTTGTGTTAAATAAATGTTTTGGGCCAGTTTTATACATATCAAATTAACTAGAACTAAAAGGTTTGTGATCATATAAACTCAAAAGTAATTCCTCTTAATGGTTCAGTGCTGAAAGTATTTGCCCCAAAAGATTTTTTATTTACACAAAACGAATGATCTGTCTTTTTTCAGATCATAAAAAAAGACACAGACAACGTGAGTAAATAAAAAAAAACTGTTCTAAAATTATTTTCTTTAAAAAGTTAATTTTTCCTTAGTACATGAAGCATTTAAAACTTTTTTACTCAGGTCATGAAATGAAATTTTAATACTGATCTGAAATACTACACGCGACCGAAAACAACACAAAAGAAAACTATAAGGCAGGAAATACTTGTCCGCGACACTGAACCGTAGAGGAATAAACCATGTTTACCCTTTAAAGATGAATTGTATGCCATATTAAAAAAAAAAATGATTTTGTACAGTGTAATGGTGATGGCAATGAAGTTTATTCATTATATTAAAATGAGGAGTGGAAAGACGTGATGAGTGGTTCATGTTTTTTCTAAAACAATTGCAGCTTTTCATTTAATGTTCAACTGTAAATGCTTTATTACATACAAACACCACCAGCCTTGGACCAATATGGTATGTTGGATGCTTTACAATACAGAGGGGATTATAGGGTACAGGCAATTGAGAGAAATGTAAGCTGAAAGTGATGGTTTAAATGTTAAAGGTATTTCCAAACAGATACATGAGAGGAGAGAATCTAAATTGGTCTGGCATTGCCTACAAGAAATATTTTTCTCTAGATCTAATACGACCTAAATGTGGTTAAATGGGCTGATAACTTTATGCAATGTTTGATCCACTTGATGTAAACTTTAGTATCATATTAGTAGCATCCCTTTTTTGTGAGGCACAACCTTTGGCGTCCAGCTTAAGGTCTACTTAGAAGTGAAGGTTTTTGGTACAAAATGATTGCTGTGACATTGTAGTGGGAATTCAACAGTACACCATCTACAGAAAGTCAAACTCCTGGAATGCTGCAATCATTCAGTCGGTGACCTCCAATCAACTGAGCCGTGAAATAAAACCTTTATATGTATTATAGTCATCTTGTTATAATTACAATCAGCTCCAAACCTGAGTAGTCATGGTATAGCTTCTTCTTTAACCATACAAAAGAAACATATGTACATTTATCTCCATTTTTTTGTAAACAGCAAGTTAAGTGCTCCTCTCTCACATCCCTTTTATGATTGAAACATGCAAATCAAATGCAGTTTAAGTATAAAAAAGGAAACCAAGACCAGAAAGTAATTTTGGAGATGGAACTTTACACCTAAAAAAATATTGCATCCATTAACAATATCAAGTGGAATTCCAGAAAACAAACTAACCCATCTCCAGCTGGCAAGATAACTTCTTCCATATAATCATACAATAGATTTAAATTACTAAAAAACAAAAACAAACATGAAAATGAAGAAAGTGCACCTTCCATGCTTTTATAGAACTTGTAATACTTGTCCTCTCATATGGAGGTCTTACAACGTGAAGATGGAACCTTTCCTCATCCCACGAATCCACGTTCGCAAATTCTTCCACCCATTTGAGGAGAAAGTGAAAACTGAGCAGCAATTCGACACTAACAAAGAAAGGACTGAACGTCGCAGCCCCGAGGTGCGACAGGAAGCATAATTATTCATCTTTCTTATCTCTCAGAAACAGAGAAGTCCAACAATAATTATTTGCAGCAACGCTTTCTGCCTCTTAGTAAAGGGTTTATATTCACAAAGTGTTATTTTCTTAGGGCAGTTGACAAAGAGGTCAGCATAGTCTTCAAAGTCTCAGTGGTCGGTAGTTTGGTGCCAGTTCCGTGTGCTGCAGAGCGTCGGACTCAGTGTCTCTGCTCTCCCACTTCATGTGGCGATTCGCCAGGAGGGAGGAACTGCTGAGAGGTCCGCAGCCCACCTGGGTATGACAGGAGGGGAGGAGGAGGAAGAGGAGAGACAAGAATAAGGAGGAAGAGGAGGAGGGAAGGGAAGGGGAGGGAAGTTAGCCACAGAGCTGCGAGCCGGACGAGACACACTGCAGTACAGGAGAAGAGCGAGGATGAGGACGAGGAGGAAAGGGGGAAGAAAAAGATGGAGTACCTGCAGCACTAGTGCCACTCTTGGAGATTTTGCTCACTTTGGAGCAGGAAGTCGAGGATGAGGGGTGGTGGTTGTGGCCGCCCTCGGCGTAGGCCCTCTTTCGTGATGACGACGTCAAAGTGGCGGACGTGGGATGACCGAGCGCCGTTCCTTCTATTGCCACCAGACCAGGGGGAACTCGCAGCAAACCGGCAGCCTCAGCCGCCCCTCGCCCATTGCCGCTGTGCTTGTGGGGGCGATGGAGGTTGTGCTCGGTGCTGCGATGCTTCTCCTTGCTCACCAGCGGACTGGAATGTTTGCTCTTGCTGTTGTTGGCGGAAATGCCTTCATCTGATGAGCTGTGCCGCTCCGATGAGGAAACTTTGATCTTCATCTTGAACTCATCTTTGATTGGTTGTCCGCTTTTTTCTGGCGGAGCGTTGCTGCTGGACCCGGGGACAGGCAGACGAAGTTTGAGCGAGGCTTTGTCTCCATGATGGCGTCTGTCTTGCCCTGAAGAAGCTGAGGAGGAAGGGATTTTCATTTTCAGAGGGGAAGCTGTAGTGATGCCGCTGTGGGAGGCTTGATGAGGCTGTGCATGTTTTCTATGTTCTATGTGGGTAACGTTTGGTGGTGCATAGGTAGAAGAGGAAGTTAAGTCGCCTTTTACATCACAGTCCATTAGTCCTCCATGGGGCTCTTGCCTACGCTTCTGGACAGTATACTCTGCAGAATGTTTCTCTCTGTATTTATCCAGAGACAGTTTCAGAACTGGAGGCTGACCAGAAGGAGGGTCAGCAGGCTGAGGTGTTGAGTGATGCTTGCCTGCTGTTCCTTTCTCCTGTTTAACAAGGTTTAAATCAACCGTTTTTTCAGTCTTGTAAGGCGGAGGGTGCTGGAGCAAAGAGGAAGTGGAAGTCTGCAAAGACAGCATGGATTCGTGGATGGGGATGCTGAGCGGCTCCTGTTTTACGCAGGTGGAGGGGTAATGGCTCTGGTTAACCTGAGGCCATTCACTGTGGCTGGCTGGGTTGTATGTGGCAGCCATGGCGTCCAGAGACATCGGGACCCCTCTGGAATGCCCGGGCATGGGTACAGAAAAGGCAGCACCTGCTTTGGAAAAACTTGGGTTGGACGAGGAAACTTCAGGAAGTGCTGTATCGCCGTGGTCTTGAAGCAACGAAGGCCCAGTAAATGTGTTATCCGTCGACTGCATATTTTCACTTTTGGGCTTTTTTGCAGCTTGCGTCGCCTAAAGGGCAAAGATTTGCAAGGATTTTAGTTCTAGGTTGTTTTTTTTAAAACAGTTGAGATGACGTAATTATAAAATTGTACAAGTAGTTGGATTTCTGCATATCTTTACATTAAAATCACAACTTCTGCCTTATTTTATTGAGATTCTATGTGACATACCAACACAAAACATAGCATAATGATGAAGTAGAAAGTATGATACATGATTTTGACTTTTGTTTGCAAACACATCTATGCAATTATTTCCATCTACTTCCCAATTGTGTTGGTCACATGAAACCTCAAAAATACCGAATAGCTTGTGTGTCAGTGAAATGGTTGAGATGTGAATTCTTTTCCAAAGCAGTCTAATCTAAAAAAAATATATATAGTACTGTAATATCTTACCCTCCAATTCCGTATTCTCTTCAGTCTGCTTGGAGTTTTTTCCAGAATCTGCAGAAACTCATGAGTCAGCTCTGAAAGTTTAAAGGATAAACATTATAAAACATTTTAGAATTAGTTTAGATTTCTTAATTTGCTTAAATAACTAACAGCAAATCTCAGATGTAGGTAATAGTATGACTTCACCATCAAGCAGCTCCAGAGTCACCGTGCTGTCCACGTACTTCCACCAATGTTTCCCATCAGTGGAAACCGGAATCTCCCAGTTGGACCACTTGCAGGCCAGATGTATGCATACACAGGCGATCACTGTGGGCTTGTACTGGAGGCAGAAGGTAGTGAGGTGCAAACTGAAGAACAGGTGAGGGGATATGAGGGAGTTCATCAGGCCACAGGAGGTCAAAATCCATCCAACATGTGGAGAAGAGAGGAAAAACACAAGAGGGAGCAGACAGATTTAATATACTGTTGGTGTGGGGTCAAAATGGCAGTGAAAGCAATTTAAGTGTTTTGATACAATAAAATGACTTAAAAATCTAACTGTGGTTAATTTCCTACCAGCCAAACCTGCTAACAGTTAAAACACATTAATAATAAAAATTATAATTGGTAAGGAAGTGTGCTGGTTTGGTATTAACAGGAGACTTTTACCCACCCAATCACTCACTTAATACAGATGAGACAAACTTATGACAAAAATTGTACTTGCAAATTATAATAATAAATAATGTTACTTGTATTACATTTAAATAACCAGACAAATAACTACTAAGTAGTAGACTTTTTTGCTCCTTGTCAAGAACACAGAAGACAATAAAACACAAAACAATTCCTTTTCTGTAATAAGGAAAAGCATAAATATCCGTGTTTTGGATTTATGTCAATTTACAATCCCTCTTCAATAAAATCCAATACTTGTAACTATATATTTTTGTGACCCATCAGGACTTTCCCTTGTAGCCTATTGTGGCAAATTTGCCTCAAACCACCAAGGAGGGGTATGTACACCTCGAATGGCTGAATATCAGAGGTAATATGGAAAAAACACTTTTCTGTAATATTACGGTTTGGGTTATGCTTTATTTTCACCAACTGCCTGTGCTGGTGGGGGCCAAATTAATACCAATGTTAAATTGTGGTTGGGGTGCAAATGGCCACACTGTAAAAAGACTGATCAAGTTTTAACCCATTTTTGGCCAAACTCATAACAATATAGCTACTAAAGCATCTGGTTTTATACAGTTAAGTTATTAAAACAACCAATCTGCTATAGGCAGGATATCTACAAGTAAGAACCACAACATACATCTTCAAGAAAATCTTAGTCCTCCTAAATCTAACTTAGTACATGTTGAACAAAGTGGAGCTGAATGGAGTTAGTGAGTCAAGCGCATACAGAAGCTCAGAGTCAGGATAGCAAATGATGCAGAAACTGCCTCCAAAATATTGACATCAAAACGGTATCTAAATAATACCAACACTTTGTGTCTTTTTAGCAAAGTGAAGGCTAGTTAACATATTGGTGGATAAACACTATTTGTAGATATAAAATAGCCAGCGAGGATTTACTGTAAAGCCCACTGAATACAATGCGACCTTAACTGGTATGTAAAAGAAACAGCAAACACAACAAAAGTAAATAACTTAAATCCAGAAAATGGGTGTTATGATCCAACAGAAACACTTAGCTCGGATTTTACTCCCTGAATTTTAAAGTAGGGGGTAAAATAAGCACCTACTGTACAAACAGCTTAAATGTATAATGATTTCAGTAGAAATGCTTTTAATCAAACTCACAGTACGTATCTCTGAAAACATTCACATCCATGTAGATGGAGATAAACACAAAGTCTGAAATTTTGCGATTCTGGTAATATTTTTAAAGGTAATCTAGCTTGTACTTTTACATGTTAGGACGAAATAAAAAAATGATCTGAATCAGCATGAAAAAAACTAATATACTTCAAAGTCGTCTCCAAGTCATAGGCTATATCATAACTAATAGTGAGCAGCAGGTATAGATCAGTCTTCATCTAGATAATGTGAACACTGAACTGTTAAAGATAATTTATAAGTGCCTTTTCACCACCTACTTTAAACCAACCCTTTAAAAACCCAGTTTTTGTTAATCAAATTTGTAACAATGGAAATGAATTGACCAACTCCTGCTAGAAGTAAAACCAATTCCAACTTTAAGGTCCTTAATGAGTCAGTACTTCCTGCTTTCTTGAATTTTAAGGTTTGCAATATATAAATATTGAATAGCTAGGAAAAAATTGTGTTTAGTGGCACAGTTAAAAGTTTAACAGAATTTTTTTGGGCAGTAATACAACAACATAACATCAAAAGAAAACTTTAAAAAGTCATCTGCAGTACTTACCGGAAGAACCTCTACGAGAAATGTTTACATCTGTGAAATCTTTAGCTGATATTCAGGCTACCAGAGTGTCTTTCACTTAGAATTATGCACTTTTTTGCAACCGAACAAACATGTGGTTTTCAAGCGCACCACTATACTTCACATTTTGCATTCAACCCATCTGTGCCAACACGTGGTCCCTTGTACAATACACCGCACTGCGACTGGGGCCGGTAACGCTACAAGCCACCATGTCCCGCTACCTCTGGGGAAGGGAGGGGAGCCGAGGGGGAGGGAGGCAAGCGTCCCAACAACCACCAGTGCAAGTAGGGCCCGTTGGACACTGAAAGGGTACCCTGCATTACAGGAAGCTATGGTGTGCAGTCAAAGTGCAACAAAGGAGGGGCAGGATAACAACCTGTTGGTAGCCATGAAATAGGAAGTCTGTGCCAGATCCTTGCTTGCTGTAGAAGGGAGACAAAAAGGAAAGAGACAAAAACATAAAAGAAATATTAGAATTGTTGCAGGCAAACGCAATTTAACTTTATGTTTAGCATTCTTATCCTAATTTCCAGTGCACATATTGAGCCAAGATTCAGACTGGGGAAGCAAATAATTGTTCTTTATTCGGTTTTCACAAATTGAATTTACTTGCGCTAATGTTGCAAATAAATTCTATTATTGTAGGACAACAAAGGATATTTCTAAATAAGTTTAATAGTCATAATTTTTGTTTGTTTATTTGATCAAAACTGGTCTCTAGTAAACAAGATCTTGGACCTCAGTAAGACAACATGTATAAGTAAAGGTCAAATAAAAAGTCGTCGAAACGGAATCATATATTGTTTTGTTGTAAGAAAATCATTGCAAGTTTCTACAGTTTATGTTGCAAATCCTAAGCTAGAAAATGTTAAACATTGTAAGAGTATTTCAGAATGTGATTGAGGAACATAAAGTTGTGTGAAAGATGTACAACAAAGATTAAATACCAGGTTCTAAAATGACATAAATCAAGACCAAAAGGGTAAAAAAAAAAACAACAACTATTTTCTTCGCCATCATTTTTAAAAACAAAGATTAACAATTTTTGACATAATTGTTGTTGAATAAATAATGACTATGTGGACTCTACTTAAGGTCAGACTTAAATAATATCCTGGTAAAGAGCACATGCTTTTCAGATATATACACTAATTTGAAAGAACTCAAAGGTTAAACTGTTTCAAAGCAATAAAGTCTCAGTCTTGGCCCAACAGGCACTGGAGAACTTTCTGAGGAACAATATGTCACACAACAAACTCTGATGATTAAAAACCATTGTGGTCATTAAACCATTAAATCAGCAAGGTTTTCACCCTCACCCCCACCCACATCTGAGGTGGGGACAAACAAAAACAAAGAAGGAAGCCTCTACCTCGCACTAGCTGGGTACATTTCACCACATCAGTGTGTGGGTGATCAATAGTAATTTCAAAGCCTGGAACAAAATACATAACAGGTGAGATCAACACATACACAGTTGGGAGGTGACATGTCATTTAATGGCAGAAAAAAATATAGACAAATGTTTTTCTATAAGCGGCCAACTTGGGTTTTCTTATGCATAAAAATGTTTAATTAGTGGGAGAAAAGCAATCAAAAGTGCCTCAACCAAATCCACAGTGGAGGACAAAATGCGTCAAAAGTAGCAGAAAAGAGTCCATACAGTTTTTGTCATATCATAAAATGTTTTAAGTCTTACAAACAAAGAAATCTCTTGGCTCGACTTCCAGAAAATGACATATCACCTTTACACAATGCATTTACAATATGACAATAATATGGTAACCATAGAGTAGATGATATAACATTGCAATCAAAAAGTTGATACACTGAAAAATAAATGATAATTAGACCCTTACTCGTTACCATTACCAAAGTTATAGAAAAGCTCTCAAGTCATCCACTCCAGTCACCATTACTTACCCAGGGTCTGCAGCACAATGGATTCAAGTATCACCAGCTCTTGAGCTTGCTGGAGGTATGCCTGAAGTTTGATAGACAATCATTACAACACAATTGTAATGAGTCTATTAATTTATTCCCCTAACAAGTGATTTAAAATGGCCAAACAGCTCTACAGCTCGGTTTAGTCATAAAGTGAGCGGTAGTAATCAGTGGGTGCTTGCTACACACCAACTGCAAGCCAGGGCAGGGAAAATAAGACCCCTTAAATATGGCAGCAGAAAGTGGCACAGCCATTTATACAAAGGTGAAACCATGACCACAGAGGAAAGACAGGGGGAGAAAAAAAAAACAACTTTCAACCTTACAGTAACCCAAAATACCAGCACTTACGTTACTTTTCGTGTCTAGAGGAGATTCCTGTGGATTTAAGCAAGCATGTGCTACTTTAATTACATGCTCAAGCTTCCGGGGTTGCTCTTCCACTTTTGCAGCCAAAAATAGGGTGGTTGGAGATATTATCTGCAAAAGACAGCAACACATAAGAACATAGAACATAATGTGTACTCAATAAGATGAAACAAGCCGACTGAATCATTGTAACTTAGAATACTTACATTTCTATGGAATTTGGTGAAAGAATGTTGCATATAAAATCTATGCATGTAAACAATTGCTGTGTTTATTGTCAGTTGAGAGCTGGATGTTATGTCAAGGAAAGTTTTGCTTAATGTTTGGCTAAGCAAGCAAAGTAAAGAACAATGAGTTCAATAATACATTACCAATATTAACCCTGGATTACATAGGAGTCTGTTAATCAGCAAAGTCCATTAAAATGATCCATATTTTCTCAAACCAAAACATTTTTCACACTTCAAAACAACAAGAACATTTAGTTAATAAAACAACAAAAAAATCACCAGGCTTCCCTGAATTCAGTGAGTATTAGGTCTCTATGTCCATGCTGATGAAACAGCTTTATATTTTTGTTAGACCAAATGCATGAATTACTTTATTTTGACAATGTACAGAGAAACAGTAGAGTGCAATTAAGAAACATGATTTACCCATGTTTTTTTTTTTTTTGAGTCCAATAAAGCCAGAAACATGATTTCTGGCTGCTTCTCTAGCTGAAACAAATGTAACTGATTTTTTCAAAGAAACAGTAAACAGACATGGGAATAACCCAAATGAAATTACTCTACATGGGATTCAAAACCGGAATTTTGATGAAAAAAAACCAAACGTATTTCACAGAGCCTGTATTACGATATTACGTAATCTGAACACGTGCGACAGGGCTGGACAGCAGTCTGAGAGAGGAGTCGATAAGACGAGGAGGAAAGTTTACAGCTGAGCCAAAGGTACAAAAAGTCCAATATCCTCGTTTGCTAAAGCAGAACTTTGAAAACACTCGTTAAATAATATACATTTTAGTCTAAAAGTTGATAAACGCATATCATTGTTTTTTAAAAATAGCTTACAACAAACGCCGCATTTTAATTTCACCGTCTCCATCGAAAAAATCCAAACCCGCCTAATGGCCTGACAGCTAGCATGTTAAACAAACGCAGATGAAATACCAAACAATAAGGCAGAGTTTCGACCTACAAGATTTAAAATATTGTAAAATGCTCCACTACAACGAGAACAAACATATTGAGGTAAAAATTTTAGACTTTAACCGTTAAACCCATCCCTGCGGTACGGCCACTAATGGGCCCTACATAAACGGTTAGCCTCCGGTTTGCTCCAGAATAAACAAGTTTAAAGGATACACGTTGAGCCTTTGCCCCATGTCTTGGATCAGATTCGCCGCTTGTTGTCGGTAGGAGAGCTCCCGGTCTGATTCTACTCCACATCGGCGGGACGGGGTGTTTTCCAGCTGTTCTCGGGTGAAATACCATTTCGACGAAGAACCCCGGCATGCCGCCATTACTCTGGAACGTTCACTTCGGCATCGAGCAAACGGATGTGACGTCTGGTCTGCCCGAGAACTAGGCGCAATTTGGTCCTTTGCTGCCTCCTACTGCCCAAAAGCTGATCAGTCGATGCGGTAAAGACAGTTACACTAACAAAAGAAATCCGATAATATAGCTCAAATTTGGGCTCCATGCTCGACAAAATGCCGTTTATTAGCAGCTGTGAGGCATTGGAGTCAGAAATTACGTTATGTAAAATAATATGTGGTATATGTATGTAAGTTTACAGCTTTCTGCCTCTCCACACCCAACTAAACACAACTCTGCTTCCCTGATGAGATTTATGTAGTCTTAAAAAATATTTTGAGAAAACAATACCATTTTATCTATATCTATATAGATATACCTTTCTTGAGTCCAATAAAGCAGTAAAAATATTTAATTTTGTTTCTTTGGTTTACTTTCACAAATACAATAAGAAATTGGTGCTTTTCATACATTATTTAAAAAGAATCTATGCTCCCAACAGCTATAAATCAAGTTTTTAATCATTTTAAAGTACTCTCTGGTCCATTCTAACATCTGCTTCCCAACAATGAAAAACAGATATGAAATTGCAAGCAGCTTCTTCAAACCTATGCTTCCTGCTACAAAAGATACAAAAAACTGCATTGAAAGAAAAACAGTAGAATCTGTGGAAATCTTACCCAAAATAAGTTTAATTTTGCAGAACCACACTGGTTATGGCAAAAAAGTTTAAGACTTTAAAAAGAAAAAAAAAAAAAGAAAAAGTTAAACTTTTTAAAAATGTTTGAAAACTGCTAAGACTTGCACATGTTATTATTTCTATATTTAAAAACATTAGTTGATTCAGCATTTTAGTCAATCTTGTCAGTTGGCTCTGGAACCAGAGACTGCAGACTCTTGTACTACACAAACTGTTCTCGTTTTAGTCCCAAAAAATCCAGTGCATTTCCAGCAAGCAAGTTGTCCTGCAAGAAAAAAAGGAAAGAAATCAATCTACAGACTATATAAAAATGCTATTTTAATTTCTTTACCTAACACTCATTTAGATCTTCCTTCTTATATTTGAAATACTTAGAAACTTCCTTTGAGTATTCTCTGTAATTTGCTTTGTACTGAAAATTATGTGTGAAAGAGTGTTCCATAAATTAAAAGGAGCATTTGAATACCTTCAGTTTTCCATCAAACTCATTCATTGACTCAATGAGTGACCCTGGTTCCAGCTCGCCAAGTGGGAATGGATAATCTGTTCCCAGCATTACTTTATCCTAGAAAACCAGTACAATCAGGTTACATAGGAAAGAATTTATGGGTTTCATTGAGAATAGTTCTAAAGGGTCCTGTGAGACATAAAAACTGTAATTTCTGGCATTAACCTGCATGTAGAAAATTGCAATGACTGTAATAGAGTGTAGCCATATGGTTGAACTAAATTATCTTAAATCCCAATTATCACCTGTTTGATCTGCTACCCTCTGGGAGATGTTTCAGATATATCGGATTAAAAACTTCACAGTGCCATCCACACTGCATTAAGTTTTCTTAACAAACATTGATTTGTTCCTATCATATAGGATGTAATATGAATGTGTGCCTGAAAGTTATTTTGGATTTAGTTTAATACATAACAGTGTGTGTAATTTTGTACTTAGTAGTGTGTGTGATGTAGTTTTTACTGATTGCACCTCATGGGAAAGATATTCTTAACTTCACTGTACTGTTTCTCTGTACATTGTCAAAAAAAGTGATTCATGCATGTGGTCTAACAAAAATATAAAGCTGTGTGTCATCAACATGGACATGGAGACGTAACACTCTCACTGAAGTCAGGGACGCACTGTGACTTTTTTTATTATTATTATTGAAAGCAGTCAGAGTAAAGAGCCTTGAGGGACCCCAAATCTGATGTTTGTCTGCTCACATTCATAAATGCTAAAATATTCATGAATGTTTTAGTAGTAATTTGATTGAAACCAAATTACTACATTATGATAGACTCTCACCCACTTTTTCAATCTAGCAATCAAAATGTTATGTTACATTGGAGATGCAATAACACAAAGAAAAAGTATTTAGCTCTCCTCCCCTATTACCAGTCTTAAATATCAGGATAACTCAGTGCCAAGTGTTAAAACCCAAACACATTGAATTAGGTTCGAAATTAAACTGACTTCACTTTAATAACTAATAAAGTGTTATTTTTACACTACACACTCAAAATTGATAATTTTACTTTTATGTTAATCGTAAAACAAAAAAACATCTATATGTTAATGACATGAGAAGTTCAAACTTACTTTTCCAATAACATCAACGAGCAGCTTCAGGGAAATTGGATCATGAACCAATGAGTCAGTGTAGAAAGAGCCCAGGTATTTACGTGGACTGATTGTGTTGTCAACTGCACACAGGTCAGGACGAACTTTGTGGCCGTGTTCGATTCGGCCAACAGTGAACGGAAAAGAGCCCCCTATGGGCAAATACACAAACACTTCACGGTCAAACAAAAGCACAGAGAGGCTCCTTTATTGCCAAACTAGGCACAAAGGAAATACTTAAAACATGATACTTCACTGTCTTATTCAGAGGCGATATTAATCTTATAAATAACAGAAAAATGCAAGCTATCTGGTGTTGTACCTCCATGTGCAAAGCAGACTTTCAGCTTTGGAAACTTCTCAAAGATACCTCCAAATATCATTGAGCAAATAGCCATGGTTGTCTCGGTTGGCATGCCTTTCAGGCAGAGGAGAGCAATTAAATTAATTTAAAAAATCATACTTAGCATAACTTAGAAAGGGTTTTAAATTCAGTGGAACTGTGTCAGACAAACTGTTGAAACCCAATGTATAGAAATGCAGTGATAATGATTTGCAATGTTTTATCATTTACTAAAGTTGTATTGGGTTGTTTCACATTTTAACAAAACAATATCTCCTGTTTTTGCTCAGTCTCCTCACCCACCAGCCAGGGTAGCCAATACTTAGCCATCCTCCCATCTGTCTGCATGTCCCATGGGTGGACAAAAATGGAGCAGCCCAGCTCCTCTGCTGCCTGCATGCAAGACACATACTGCAAAATTAGTAACGATGCTGCAAAAAAAGATGCAGTGAACGCGGAAATAATATTATTTTCTGAGTGTGTTTTGATATTGTTTTATGTCTCACAGCATAGAAGGGAATGAGGTCCGAAGAGTTAAGGTCCCAGTTGTTAATGTGGGATCCGATCTGCACTCCGGGGAAGCCGAGCTCCTTCACGCAGCGCCTCATTTCCAGCACTGCCAGGTCAGGGGCTTGCATGGGCAGCGTGCCCAGCCCCACAAACCTCTTAGGGTGACTCTGCACCGTCTGGGCCAAATTGTCGTTTAAAAGGACACAGAGGTCCAATGTGTCATGAGGTTTGGCCTACAGTTAAAAAGAAAATCAATACAACTGGGAGACAGTGAAATCAAACAAGTTTGCGGTGACTTGCAAATATATTCACACCCCTGGCAAACATTGTAAAAGAAGTGTTGACTTTGGGCAAAAGAATTAAAATTATGACCCCTTAAAATTACACCATGTATTATTTTTCTTCTACTTCATAATAATTCACTATTTTGTGTTGATAACAAATAATTCAGGTTTGTGATTAGATGAATACTTTTTCAGAAGGTGCTTAATGTGAAAGTGTTGTACAATCTGCTCCAGTTCTTTTACAAATAAAAGAAGGAAATGTTCAGTTGTATCAGCAATGAGGCACAACATCTACCCTTTAAAATAAATTTACACAAAAACAGTGAGAACTGACCCAATAACTGAACATCACAGGAACCGTCGACAGGGCCTGAACGGTAACACCTGCAGATCATAAACAGGAACTTTATGGTCAAGAAAGATGAGGATGGAACAGGAACAAGTGCTGGGTCATTGATTCCTGTGAACACACCGTACTTGTCCATGTCTTTGATGCGAGCATTCGCATCCCAACAGTTTTCCTGAATCACCCGGAACAACTTTCCATCCTTCATCATGTTTGCTTCGCCCTGAAACACAGCATTAACATCACCTACAACTTGTGTGCATTTAAGGTGGAGTATAACATGTAGTGCAGTTTTATGTTTCTCCATAGATGTTTGGGATTTAAAGTCATTTTAAGTATGACCGCACGATGGCAGCAGTGAGCTCAATCTTGAAATGCTCTTTCTCTAGGTGAATCTGCACCCATAGATCTCTAGAGTCCTCCTACATCTTTAAACACAAAAACAAACGTGCATCACTATGTCATTTTTGGTATTTTAAACAATTACTAATAAATATAGTGACTTCCTGGTTAATAAAGTTTAACTTCCAGTTCATACAGCAGCTTTCAGTGTTTTTGGTTGTGCTCAAAGTGAATCATTTCAGTGATGCAGTGGCATCATGCTGTGTTCTGGCCAGCATGAGGGGTGACTATTGTGGGGAGCTGCCAGTATGATCCTGCTTCATTCTCCGCAAAGTAAGCATTTGAGACCTGTCTTTGTGCCCTTGTTTTGTCTGTTTGCATATAAAAATGAGTGACTCACCTTGCAGTGATGGTGCAGCTGAACAAATCCATCATAACCGTATCTCTGCAAGACATAAAAACATATGATTACTGATAGTCATACAGTTGGAAAACACTTCAGTATACCCAGGCTCATTGAGAAGATTGCATCTGCTCATTTTGGGCATGAATGTCAAATTAGTTTGGGAGGTTTTTTGGGATACAATGACTGTAACTTCCTGCCTGAAACAAAAATTAAAAAAATCTAATGAATTGGGTCCGAATGAAATTTATTCTGAATCTTCTTTAATCCATATTAGTTTAAAAAAAATGGCACACAAGATTGTATACTGTATGGTTTCATAAAAGCATGTGATAGAGGTTCAATGTCCAAAGAAAAACATTATCAAACATTATTTGGATTCTATGTGTATTTGAGCCTGTCTGTATAACTTCATACTTCTAATTCTTGCTTTTAAAGTGGACTGAAACAGAAAATACATCTCAAATATATTTTTAAAACACCCAACTTATAGTGGCTTTCATGCCCACTCTACTGAATGCTGTGCAATTGACGATCTAAGTTATCTTGACAAAAGATCAGTGTGTGAACAGGTTTAGTATGACTTGCACAGCTCCTCTGAAAGCCCTTATCGTTTGTCCCATCTGTGGAGGTTCAGTAGTCTTGCATCTGCTCCACCTTCTCAAAATAACTGCAAGTGAATGCCATCTGAGGCTGTTGATGCTTCTTACATACAAATGAAAGTGCAAGTGATCCATGTGAGCAGTGCAGCCAGTAAAGCTTCATTTGACATCAGTGCAGATCAACTGTGCACTTTTCTGAAGCCTCATTGGAAATGCAGCTCCTCTCAATCCAATATGTGAATATTCCCTTCTGTGTGTAATACATTTTTGCCTATGCAGTTTAAAATAATGCTAAGTACAGTCTTTATGCTTATGTAAAGCAACATTTAAATGCATATTTATTGTTTTACAACTTTTGCTTTTTTAAAATTAAAAACCTATAAACACATTTACTACATATCTGATTTTTATACAAATTTTACAATTATTCTGCGCTTTTTTTTAAGGTTCTCTGTATAATTTTAAAGTAATTTATGCTACTGTTATCATTCGTAGGTGGAGTTAATTTAACACTAAGCTTTTAAAAGAATAGTAAGAAAGAAGGTTGAAAGAAAGAAAGAACAATAAAGATTATTGTGGACGTTTCAGACAAAGCTGCAGACCATGCTCTGTGGCCTGCACTTGTTGTAGCAAATCATTAGTGGAGGTCGGCAGACAGCGTAACAAAGACCTGAGAGCTGGAACAGACAAACCAAGGCCAGAGCTTATTGATTAAAGTTTAACCATCCACGGAGAGCACAGATTTATGGTGTGATTTGTTAATCTCCTTGTAAAATGTCAGTGGGAAAACAAGATCAATTTTGTGTTCCTGCCACTTAATTCAACCTATAAAAGAATATAAACAGATACAAAAACATATACACTAATTGGGATTTGAAATGCTCAGCCTGAGATTTCTATAGCATATTTTGTGGATTTACTCAAGTTGAGGCTTCAGGCTGTAAAACACTCCATTGT
Organism: Alfaro cultratus; assembly: GCA_903066825.1. NCBI lineage: Eukaryota > Metazoa > Chordata > Actinopteri > Cyprinodontiformes > Poeciliidae > Alfaro > Alfaro cultratus. The sequence continues at coordinate 40,461 of CAEFZX010025730.1, forward strand.
GAGGTCATGTGTCAGAGCACCTACCTGCTTCAAGTCGGGCCATTCCTTTGGCAAAATATGATTATGAATATCAACCTTCATCCTTAAGTCTATTTCCAACACAAGCTACCTTTCAAAAACTGTGCTAATGCTCACTTCCTGCTCTCAGATGGAAATCAATGACTGGCAGGTGAATGACTGCTGGAACAGGCTGGTCATTTATTACCTACTCCCAATCTACTTAAAGTCAAAGCATTGATAATACATTTATATCTTTACTATTACTAATAAACCTAAAAACATTGTTTGCATTGCAGGAACAGATTAATTTCAATGTTTTAAAGGGAGCATTTATTTTTCTGTGGGGATTAATTTATCCCTACAGATAAATTATTCCAATTTATGTATTGGAATACACAGTCTTACGGTTTACATCCCTAAATATTTCCTTTCTTTAGATAAAATAAACAAATAAAAAGAAACAAATAAAAGCAAAAAAAAAAAAAGACTAACCAAATTTATAAATTTAATTGACAGATTTGTAAATACAATCAAATATTTAAAAGGAAAAAAATATATATTATTACCCCCAGAAAATGTGAAACATCTGCACGCACACTCTTTCCTATTTTGTTAAATTTTTATTTAGAAAACAATGAGTTACATATATTGGAACATGAAAGAAAAACATTTATTGGGACATAAAGTCTTTGAAATGTGTGTGGTTTCTCTGATGTGATGCTGTTTTTTGCAGTACATGTACAGTATATTGAAACTAGTGGTGAGAAAGTCACAGTATTCTGTTACACCATGACCAGGTAGATTACTTTTACATTATGTCATAGTCAATTTTTTTATTTACTTTCTTAGCCATTTATGCCACTGACCAACTATTATTAAAAACTATGACTGCTACTTTTAGTGAGATTCTGTTGTGAACATTCAATACAATTATTCTATTAAAAAAACAAAACAAAAAACAGGAAAAGTGCTAATAATTTGTTGCTATATTTATATTTAAAATCATTTAGATAGCTTTCTTAACTGACTAATGATTAGTTAGTAAATAACTTTAAGCTAAAGTCACTAAGAGTCACTGTGGTGGGTCTAAAGAGCCATTTTCAGATCTATTCTATCTACTTCATTTAAGTCTGTTTTTGATACAGAAGTTTATGTATTTTCATGCTTATTCATGGAAAACTGTCCCCATTTAACAACATTAATAACCATTGGTCTGTTAAAAAATGACTAAATGAAGCCTTGTCACTGTTAAATGTGTTATTTAACACTTCAGACGGCTGCTTACTTACATTAGTAGTTGATTGCAGCTCACATGCTGTTCAGCCACTTAGTGGTTTTTTCATGTGCCTGATGCCACCATCTCATTAGTGATGGCTATAAACTTCAAGAAACCAGAGGCAATGGATGAAAACAATCCTCACTTTATTTTGGGGGGAAAGGTTTCTGTCCCTTCACAGAGGAGCTCATTAGAAGTTTCAAAATAAACTTTCCAAGGATACAGAACGGAATTAGACAGGGACACGGTGTATTTGAAGTTCTGCATCATCATTCAACGGCTTCTTATGGGATCACAGTTCACATTTAGTCCATGCTTTCTCTGATTTGTAGATAAACAACAAGCAGGAATGACTACTAGGGTTCTCTTTGAAAGCCTGTCTGCTTATGTAAGATATATGGATATTTTAAAAGGAATGCAAGTATATAACAATATTAAAAAAGACTTTTAAAAATGTTCTGGTGAAAGCCAAATAAGGGGTTTAAAGATGTCTCAGAATAATTTTAAATCAGTTTATTGCACTGTACAATACGTCTTCAAGTACAGGAGACTCATCTCACTTTGCTGGACGTTAAACCAAACATCACTGAAAAGACTTGAGCTTCTGTTGACATTGTCATTGCGGCATCTCCCTCCACTGGGTTGCCACAGAACAATGGCTTCCTCATTTCCACAACTGCGTGCACACAGACTTGGCAGATGTTTTAAATTGGATACCCTTCTTGAGACAATCCCTGTTGTTGCCCTAAGAAAGGAATGTGATTCAAAGAAAAAATATGTGGGAGGCCCCAAGAAATTTCTTCTGGTGTAATCGGTGAAATTTCTTCTCACTGTTGCCACATGCTGCAATCAGCTTTGCTTTCTTCCCAGAACTTTATGTAATCAACTGGCTTAGATTGCACTGTATTTTAATTAGGATTAAACTGCACTGTACGTAACTGAATCACAATTATCATTATAAATGGAACTGATTCAAAAATGAATTTTGATTGAGATTGAATGCGGTCAGCAAATTCTGTTAAAAGTTAAAGTTTTTATTGGCATGAGTCAGATTTAAATCTCAAGTAGCATAAATTTCCATTTTTCTCTCTTCTTTTTTTAACTGGATTTATCTTTTGATGGGTCTTTTTGCCAGTTCTTCTTGTTATTATTGTTGTGAAATCACAAAAATGCTAATTAGTTGTAACTGCTGCTGGCATTAGCTTTTTTAGAGAACTTGAATTAATTTGCAAATGAAAATGAACTTGCCAACAAATAAAACCATCCAATCCTTCATCATGTGCAAATGTCCAAACTTATTTTGTCCTTTTATGGATCTCATTTTGTGGGATAAATAGTTTTTTTCTGCTCAGCAACGAAACATTTCAGCATGTATTTTATGAAAAGTTCAGGAAAATCATGACTATCCTGAATTAAGTGAAATTTCTCATCTTAGTTTGATTTGGACAGTTCTATTTTGGTATAGAGATTCTGCATTATTATTTAGCAATATCGTTGACAAAATTCTGATAGATACTATCCTTTTTTACAAGTTAAGTTTATTTAAACCATGTCATGTTATTACTCAGGAGTCAAACTGGATTCATATCTCTTTGCAAACTGTAAACTAAAAAGCTTATTTAAAGTGAGAGCAACAGAAGATTTTCAAGATATTATTCTGTGTACAAAATGAACTTCTCTTGAAAAGGATTTTGTAGACAATAGAAATCACATTTTAATTCCATTAAAATAATTGTAACTCAAGATTTTAATGTCAATGATGGTTTTCTGTTTTCTAATGTAGTTGTTGTTATAGGTGTTTTGGAATATTGTCAAAAAATTAAATAGGCTTCGCTTTACAAACAATAGCTGCAGGTAACCATGTTGTGCATTCTTGTGAATCTTTGGTACCACAATTTTTCCTTCCACTAAATTGGTCATAAGTACAGCAGCTTTTTATCTCTTTAGCAATGATGTGATTGTTACATTTCAGTATTTAAAAAAAAATAAAAAATCCAAATGATCATGTAATAAATCTAGATAAGACTTTAGGTTGTGAACTAAAAAAATTTTTTGATTAAATGTAGCACATTTTGTGGCATTCTACCCAGATAAGGAGTTGTTTATGAGGTGCAAACACCTCTTGGTTGGCTGTGCTCCATGCTGACTCTGTGTTTCCTGCTCATAGTTTGGTTAGGGCTCATGTTTGTGCTGGCACATAAAACTCTCCCATCTGACTTACAGTTTGCAGGTGGCTCGTTTATTGAAACCTACAGACTAGGAGCCAGACATATTAAACCAAACATCATTTTAATTGTCTGGTCTTCCTATGCAAAATGACCCAAAGTAGATAATGACTTGCTAGGGTTGAGTTCTGCCTCAGAACGGGGATCAGATGCTGAGTTATGAGAGGAGGAGAGAAGGAGGAAGAGGAGGAGGGGAACCAACTTACTGGCACCGCCTGCCAGATTCACAGCAGATCTGAGCTTATCGCATCATCGCATCTAACCATAAATTACTGTTTCAGCCAGACAAGGGGGTCTTCACTGAACCTGCACGGCTGACATCTCAACGAGGGAGTTACTTCTCTTCTCATGCTTTAGAGATAAACCCTTATTTTACCTCTTAATTTCTTTGATCACCATCTTTTCTCTCAATCTCTCTTCGGAGCCGGTGGCATATTGGACGCGCTGGATGGCCGCTGCACCTAACGGACCGGTGTGAATAGTTTTCTTTCTTTATTCCCCCCTTCCATCCAGCCTCTTCTTCATTTTTCCTCTGACTCCAAGAGGCTGAGCACAAAACAGGAGCAGAAGCAATGGAAGACCAGGTGACCCAGGAGTCCTGCGCCTTCCCGGAGCCGACGGTTGTGGATCCCTGGCCGGCCACGGTGCGGAACGGCCAGTGCGCCGCGGATGGCTTCACCAACCACCAGCAGCAGCAAGCCAAGACCCCCACAGAGCCGGAGTCTTTCACAGTGAACCAGGAAATGAAGATTACTGACAATGTGGACGGAGAAGGTAACTTTTTTATGTTTGGATGTTTAACTGGCTTTAAAAGTTGTCGGATTTCTGTTTGGGTGGGATGTCTGTGTTTGAATGTGCGTGAGTGAGTGAGAGGTAGAGAGAGAGTGAAAAAAGGAGGTGGTGGGGGACAGGGGGGGTATGACGGAGACAGGATGGTTATTTTTATCCATGCCAGATATTTTCGGTGTACTCTTTGAATAATGTATGATAGTCAGACATCAGCAAGATTCACAGTGGAGCAGTTCTACACATGGAGTTTAAAGCTTTAAAAAAGATTTAATCTATCATCTCATTCATTTATTCATTCATTCATTTCAGCGGTTTTAGTCAGATTTAGCCTAGGATGTGTGTGTAGAGCTGCAGGTATCAGTGGAAATCATGCAGGGACCCGGCCCCAGCCCCAGCCCCAGCCTTCCCTTAAGGCTGGATTCTGGTTCCAGTCATATGCACAGACCAATCCTCATGCCTGCATTTGCATGTTCTTAACCCCTTTAGTTAAGAAAATGCAAATGCATTTTCTTAACTAAAAAAATCTGCATTCATTCCTTATCTTACTGCAAACTACAATGTGTTATGAAGGGATTTAATGAGAGACAACAACACAAAGCGGTGCATAATTATGAAGTGGAAGAAAAACGATGCATTGCTTTCGATTTTGTTTTCCACAAATGAAAATCTGAGAATTGTGGCATGCACTTATATTTAGTCTCCTTTTACTCATGTACCCTTAAATAAAATCCAGTACAACCAGCTTTGTGGCTTGGAATTTCAGCTTCCCGAGCTGCAAAGAATATTTACAAACAGATGAATTTTTCACAAATCATTTCAACTTAAGTGAATTGTTGCTGAACCACCACTAGGTGACGTTCCACTGTTCCACTGGGGCTCATGTAATCTGTTGACATTAGTCATGTTTTTCTGTATTGGGACGGGTAAATACAGGGCGTCCCTAGAAAAAGACCTGACTGGCTGTAAAAAGACTTTCAGATTACAGGGAAGGTTCATCTTACAGCAGGACAATGACCATCACCATAAAGCCAGAGTAGCAACAGAGTGATTTAAATGAAAATATTCATGTGTTAGAATGGCCAAATCAAATTGTGGACTTAAATCCAACTTAGAATATTCTGCAACCTTTGAAAATTGATTACTTAAAGTTGGTAAAGCTGCTGAAACATTGCTTAACTTCCTCAAACCATTCTCCGTTTTATTTTTGCTATTAAAAAGATGTGAATCTTAGTCTATCTGACACTGCACAGGAGACAGGGTACACCTTTGACAGGCCACCGATCCATCAGATGCCTAAAAAGAAAAGCAAACCCTCAGATTTTCTTTATTTAGACTTCTGGCTTAGAAAAATATACTGCCTACTAAATCTAAGACATTTGACAAGACTGACTCTGCCCCATCATCTGCAGGGTTTTCTCAGGCCTGACTATAAACCTCCAGCTAGCCTAAACTTCATGCAGTATTTTATTACTAAATATTAGAGACTTTGATTATAGTTACTTTTAATGTATACACACCACCAGTGTATACACTGACTGTACTGGGATTTCAAAAACTACATCAAGCCACAGAGTTTTATTGTGACCCATGCACCATTTGAAAATGACACAAACATTGGGATTACTTTACATTATCCTGTGAAGAGATCAAATCCAAATTAATTTATTGCAAAGAGATTTATTAGGACAAGGTATTGACTCTCTGAGAAAACTAATTTCCCCTGGAGTTTCACTCTGGCAAAAAATTATGAGTTAACCTAATTTATATAAAGTCATATAAACATGAGTAAAGCTGTGCAAGGCTCCAGATTAAATTGCTATTATCAATCTCATTAGTAGAACGATTTATATAAAGGAGTGACAAAGTAGTAGCTCCCTCCAAAGAAAAATATGAAGCCATTATCAGCTTGTAGCTAAAGGTTGCGACTAAAAGTATTGCAGCTTCCAGAACAGTTTTCCTGATTGAGAGCCAGGAGCCTCTTTTCCCTCCTCAGGAAAAGAGGCTCCTTTGCAATGTTGTTGTCAACATTGCAAAGTTTACAGTACCAAATCAGATTGGTGGCAGCAGAGAAGGCAAGAGAAACATCAAGGACAGGTTTGATTTTGCAGCAAGTAGAAGGATGAACAGCAGAAGACTAGTGTAACATATTTTCTCTGTTGAATCGTCTTGACTGGTTGAGAAATCAGAAATACCATTTGGCCGCCAAAGAAAATAGCGTTGTTGGTCCAGCAGTGAATAATCTGGTAAAAATCCATGTGTGGTCTTGCTTCTTATTTAAGGAAGCAGACAATTCTGCCCAAGAACAGTACCATGAGTTTGGAAGAATCAAAATGTCATCCAAGGCGTCTTCCAATGATTCAAGAACAGTTTGGTGATTATTTGTGGATTTCTCAGTGTGACTGAGGGTGTTTTCACACCTGATAGGCTGGTAGACTTGATTCGATTGGGAACCAAATTGCAATAATTATACATTTTCAGCAGGAGCAGTGTGCTTTCACTCTGCATTTGTCATACGATCCAGACTTCTTGAAAAACTTGTTCACCTCCTTGCCTTTGATTGCGCTGCACCAGGTACTATAGAAGGAAATGACAGAATAAGAAGACATGAGCACAACTTCTTTCTTCACAAAATGTAAACATCAATGGAGTAGTGTCAGATTTGAGTAGTTGTAGGATTTCTCTTTTGTCTTTGGTAAAAGACCATGACCCATTTCTCTCTTTCGAACCAGACTCAAGGGTTTGCTCTGGTTGTGTTTACCCAGAATGCCCACCTCCTGCTTCTGGAGCTGTCTCCAGTCTGCTTGCATTCACATGTTCATTCGCACCACGCCAGAGCTCACTTGAACCAAACCAAGATCTTTTAGGTGAACTAGAGTCCACATCAGAGTTTGATTATCCATTCACACCTCTGCAAACAAACCAGACTTTCTAGACAAATGAACTTGAGTTCAATTAAAATGGATTAAACAGGGCAGATGAGAATGCATCCAGATCCCTGTGTCAAAAGGCAATGGTGACCAAACAATATCATTTTGGACCTTTGGCCAGGAAACACCCTAGATCGCAACCTCGACGAGAACCTGTGGTCAGTTCTCCAAAATCAAGTGCAGATGTCAACAAATCAAATCAACTCAATACTTTGTAGAGGTTGACACCAAACCTTCTTTTTATTCTTAAGTCTTTTACAGTTTCTAATAAGTTTTCTTCCAGGATTGCTCTGTATTTATCTTCATCCACTCTGAACATGTCTACTGTGACCTCTATACGACCTGCTGTTACCTATAAATAAGGAAACTTCCTTCAGTAGCTTTCTTTCAACAATTGTTTCTTGCTGCTCTTCTATTTTGTCAATATTTTAAAAATTTTTTAAAGATGCAAAACAATATCTAATTTTTTTCATTTTCATAATTTTCTATCTCATAGAATCCCAATACAATGGCAGAGTTTGTGGTTTCAATATGGCAAAATGTGACTATAATCACAATTGTTTTTGCAAGTCATTGCAAATAAAAGCAATTTAGCATAAAAATGTAGAGAAATTCCTCTGACATAAATATGGCAAATTCAGTTAATAAAATCTGATTTATTGTTCAACTATTCATGGTAAATTGATTTTAATCAAGGTTTTGATTAGTTTTCTTATTTTTGCAGAAATGTAAATGATGTCACATACTTCTTTGAAGTTTTTTTAAATCACTCATGTCTCATTGAAGGTAATTCACCATGTTGACCCAATGTTCTTTTATTTTGGATAAAGGTGTGACAAAGACAAAATGCCTACACACACACACACACACATGCACTAGCACACACTTGCGCTCAGAAGAGTGTGCAGAAACCTGTGCATGAGTCACGGAGAGATATGGGTTGTGAAGAGATGTCGAACACATGCCTTCTGTCTGTTCTCCCAGCCAGGAATCATGTGAGCAGAGTGATTTACCACGTTGTCTCACTTCCCCTCTCTAACACATACACACACACGCCCACACACGCTGAGGTTGGACAGTTAAATTTTACCAAGTTTATATCTTCTCAATGAATTTTCAGCTTCCTTGTGGAGTCTATCACCAAAATAGTCTTTAATATTTCAAGAATAACTTTTATTAAATCCTGTCCATATAGTTAAAGAAAAGAAGTTTGGTGTTACAAATGGTCTTGAGATCAAATGGTTGATTATAAAGTTAGTATTTAAGGTGTTCAGCATCTTTATTTGAAGTATAACTTAAGTATATTTGATTAAAAAAGTTATATTTTCTTTGTCTGGGAAATAACATGTTCAAATACAGTAACATGACAGCAATTTTACATAAAATACCTCCATTCTTACATCTAACAAACCAAAACTTAGCTTTAGACAATGACATCATCAAGAAATGTATTTTGCATTTTCCAAATTGAACCGCTTATGGTGGCAGCATGCTGGAGAAGCTCTGTTCTTTCTGTTAACTTTTGCTCATAATGTGTTTGAGAGACATCAAAAGCAACTTTCCATCAAAGTGGTCTCATGCCAACTGAGAAATGGTCTGAAAATATTATAGCTTTGGGATTTTTTGGTCCAGCAGCCCCTGACCAGCTAAAGTAGCTGAAGTAAGATTGATCCTGCAATATGACAGTGACTCAAAACATACCAGTAAATCCAGTATGAACAATTCACCAGTAGGGCAACATTTACTTAGACTGGTAGATGGCCACAGGAAGCTTTGAGTTACTTTGTTTCAAATGGTAGCTATTTGGAGATAACATTTTCCTAAAACAGAAAACATTGCTATAAATACGTAAATGTATTTATATCAACATAAATACATCTATGTTGATATTCTTTGTTTTCTTTCCCAGCAATGCATTGGTGAAAATAAAGATTGGACATCAACTTTTGAACATTTCCTTTGGAAGAACTTGATACCTTAAGGTGTATCCCCACAAAATATTCATGACTGCACATATGGTGCTTAAATGGTTTTCCCAATATCGGTAGTAGTTAGTCAACCCAAGGGGATCAAGTCCATTCTGTTCCCAGGCCCACTTTGTATCAAAATTCATTATCTTTTATCTGAAAAATTTTAGTTGAACAGTCTACTAGAGTAAACCAAGATTTAACTAAGGAAGAATAATTTTCAAAAATGAATTGGATGAATTTTCTAATCGCTTTGTCCACCTATTGTGTTTGAGAAAAGTCCTTGCCTGAAGTCACAGACTAAATAGCCCAGATTTCTAACAGCCGGCAGCTCCGTGTCATGAAATGTGAGGATGGCTCTGCAGAGTCATGAATTATTCAAGAGCTTGAACTTTTACATCCAGGAGATTTTAATGCTGTTGGCCATCATTGTATCCTGAAATTTGTATCGCACATTGTTAGTGGAACCACGAAAACAGGACAAAACCAGTCAGACGAGTGTGGAGCTAAGAATTTAAAACAAAACATCTCAATATGTGCCTTCCTTGAGTTAGAAAATTACAGAACATAGGACAGCTAGCAAGTAATGTAACATCTAAATAATATTGAGAGAAATGAAATAAAGTTTCTCTTGTTATAAAAATATTCATGAATAAGCATCTTCCTTCAGATGAAGTCAATCAAAAAGAACTTTAACCCCCAGCAGCAGGATAACCTGCATCCAGAATCTCCATGGCAACCAGCAGTTGTACCAGCCGATAGACGTGGGCTGTCCTGGTCACTTTGATTACTGTTCTTCTGTGTAACAGCTCTGACGCAACATCTCAAAACACGCCACATTCATAAAACTAACTTGATCTGCCAGCTGCCTGCTCAATAGCTGCTCATGCATTGTTTTTTTTGTTTTTGTTTTTTTTGGGGAAGGGTTTATGAAAACTGTCTACCATCCACACATTATTTAATTTTATCCTAATTTTCACTAATAACTGAATCATCCCTGTGGAGTAGCTCATGGGGTGAAAAGCAAACTATTTCTTAACCTATATGTCTTATTAAGCTTGAAAATGTCTTAAGAAAGGCGATACGTTCTTGGATAAAGCTAAATCAGTGCTGTGTATCATTGTTTATCATTCAGAAAGAAAATGTTGATTTCTGAAAAAAAGAAAACAAGCTGCATCATCCAAACTCTTGATACTGCTGGAGCACATAGAAAACAATAGCAATTAAAAATAATGAAACCTATAATTCTGATTCTTTTTCTTATGTGTCTTATTGTTGTTTCTTGTATAACCATTTTTTTTAGTTTAAGAGGCAAAAATCAAATCAGAACCAACGTAACAGAACTTCTCCAACATGAGCGGTTCAATTTGGAAAATGCAAAATACATTTCTTTCTTGTGTTTTTACAAAAGAAAAAGGTATATGTATTTCCATATATGTTTATATAGAAATATATACTTCCATATATGAGATACAGAGAAACACATCCTGTAACATTTTAATTGGACAGTGGGTGTCTGCTTGATCTCAGAAGGATGTTATCACAAATTAACCTGCAACTAAAGTGTAACCTTTGGACACTCCTGAAGCCACATTTCTTGTCTCTTTCTTACTAATATGGCTCCCATACTGTAGGTACATTATGGCTGGATGATTAAAAATGCCATAATAGATTGATACCAGTGAACTCTAATATATTTTGGAAGTCTGCAGAGGTTGGTATGATTTCTTATCTGATCCCAAACTCAACTCTGATTTTCTTATTTTATCAAACTGTCAGTCAATCAAATGAAAATTTTTTAAGAGAGCCCCCCTCTCCCCCACAAACGTTCTTTCTTGTATAAAGGAGATGGATAAATTGAATCATTTCTTACGTTTCCCGAGGGTGCCTGATATGATCACAAAGTGACACAGAAAATCATAATGACTCTGAACACACAAGAAGAAAGACAGAAGCGTCTTTGTAACATTGTTTGTGTATGTTTTCTCTTTGCAGGTCTTCTTGAGAGCAGCATGCGCCTGAAGCCCCATGAGGCTCAGAACTACAGGAAGAAAGCTCTCTGGGTCTCCTGGGTCTCCATTGTGGTCACACTTATCCTGGCTGTGGCAGCTTTCAGTAAGCATTTAAAACAAATGTTATTTAAACCTCTAGTAAGAGCACATATGGAGCCATAATGTGGCTCTGCTGGATATTTCTGTTCAACAGTAATTAGCTTTTAGGAGCAGATGATTTCCCAATTCTCATTTGATTAAAAAAACAAAACAAAAGAAGACTGTTTTATCCAAATGTGCTTTTTTAGGCTGAAAAACTGCTTTGTATATTGTCTTAAAGTAGGAGATACTTTGATATGTTGTATTAGATCATCTAGGTTAAATTTGGATGAAAAAGTATTTGACCCTTTAAAAAATATTTTCTATTTTTGGGTCAAACTAGTTTTAATGCCAGAGATGAGAAGCCTGAATAACAGTAGTTTTCAAATGATTATTTGGTGCATAAAGGCAAAAAAAGCTATCCAAAACAACCTAATGACCTAGTCAAAGTCAGAATTAAACTGAAAGCTGTTATATGACCTCAAACACTCAGTTTATTCTTAAAAATACTTCAATGTGGCTTAATTAAGCAATTCTGCAAAGAATAATAGGCCAAAACCTGTCCACAGCAATACTGATGAAGGGAGCAAACACTTTTCCCCCCTATAATACCAGGTTGGTTTGGATAGTGTTTTTCTTTTAAAAAACTCTGTTTACTCAAATTATTCTAGTCAGATATTAAAACATTTCTTATTTGATTTGATAGACCAGTTTCAGGTAGTTGGGTCTGGATATAAATTTGGGTTCATCTAAATGTTCTGGCAGAGAACTGGAAAAGTTTAATGCAACCAGTTTGTCTGGAGCCCTCTGATTAGTAGCTTGCTAATGAGTTGTCCCAGGAAGATTTTCTTTAAAACATTTGCAGCAGCAACTACGTTATTACAATTATAACAATTGTTTCCTAAATGACCTTTTGAGTTAGATTTAGTCTTTCGTAAAATCTTGCTTTGTTTTTGTCTTGGGATTGGTCTTGAGTACAACACCAGCGTAAGGTGGAGTGTGTGTTGGCGTGTGTGTGTGTTACAAGAACCTATGACGGCAAAGAGCATGTGCTTTTTCTCGCATTAAAGCTATAAAGGTCAGCTGTTGACAAAATACTAAATTAATGAATCATATCCGTCTTTAAGCTGATATATTCTTGGGTGGAAAACATGAGTTAAAATTTCACACCTTTGTTACAAAACAGTAGAAAGAAAAACAAGCTCAGTTCTATATCAGGCAGTTCTGCTGGAGGAAGCTAAAACTTTAAGCAAAATGTTTAACTACAGCCAGGAAACAAATCAAGACTTTTCTACCATAAAAAAAGATTATAGTGAGTTCTTTCTTTTTCCCTTTTCAGTTCTACTTTTAATTGTAATTTGATCTGATCAAAGAATTGTTTGATATTAGGAACTTGAAACATATCTCATTAACCCTACCTAGCCTTTAATCTATTGTACATATAGATTTTTTTTGTATCACTTCTTCATATTCTTCCAGATAGAGTTGAGTTTTGCTTCAGGAGATTTTTTTGCTCTGCAAAGAAACTCAGTGATCATATGGTTGTTGTGACATGATGCAGCAGCAATTTCAACATATTCAGTTGCCTTGTGATGTCCGGGAAAGAAAAGCAACTTTGTAGTCATGGGAAAGAATCACGACAAGCTATAAGAGGAATTAGAGGATCTGAATCTAAGAGAAGGATGTCAGGAGTAAGTGGGTACCCAATTTTAAATAGTGTATTTGATATGAGAATTAATCTGGGTATATTTAACAAAACAGCATCAAAATTCTTCTTAGATTCACTATTGACTGATTCAGCCTAACACTGCATTTATTTGAATATTTTAAGTGAAAGAGAAAGTCTGTTTCTGGGATCATTTTAAATAAGAGAACGTTCTATAAATTAGGATGCATAACACATGCAAAACTAATCAGAAGTGTTGTTGAAAGGCAGAATCTTGACTCAGACAATGAGAAATCATACAAGTTTTTTTTACAGAAATAAATATAGAATTTATAAGTTACTGAAACACACAGTTATCCGAGTTCCTGCTTTGAACAGTATTTTTTTTTTTTAGATCTGGGTTGTTTGCTTGTGCAAATTTATGTGGCTCTCAATAGACTATCTTGTGTTTGCACATGTAAACTAAAAACTGCAGGTATGCAGGTTAACTTACACTACTTTTAAAGAAATTTAAACTGCATCAGGGGGAATTAATGCTTATAAATCGATCAGTTTCCAAATTTCAACAAACAAACTTAAGGAGATTTTATATTCCTTAGAATTAAGAATTCTTTGTCAGAACAATAGGAATTCTAACCTACATATTACTACTTAAAAAAGGAACTCAATGATTACAAAGGAACATACACTTAAACAACACAAATTAAACCTGAGGATTACCATGAGTGTCTCAGAAAAAAGAGAAAATGATTGGATACTTCTAATTCCTAACACTGTTTCAAGATGGAAAAAAAAGAGCAGTATGTAATTCCCAGCAACCACTTTATGATTTGACTACACCAACATCAGACAGTAGAAAGAATAGCATCTTATTTGAGGTCCGACTCATTACCGTTTCAAGTCTCTCAGAACAACTGTGGGTCTCTGTGGACAACCAGTTCCATCATCTGCATGGGTGAAATACAATTATACCAATTTCACTCAGCAAGATATGCACAGACAATGAAATGAACACATAAACTATATGACCAACTCATTCTCTTACTCTAGAGATAAAGCTTTGATAAAGTGATAGTTAAATTCCTTTTGTTCTTGTAATCAGAAAGACTTTTCTTGATACATAATTTAAAAGTAACAACATAACACTTCAGTCTTTTATATACATCACAAATGACAAGGTCATTTTCCACTTATCTGAGAATTGGTAGCAAATTCAAGAGGGAAAGCCTGACATCCATCTATTGGAGCGACACTCCAGTTTATTCTGGAAGATTTCAATGGGTTTTCTGGTCATCAGGAAAATATGGTGAGGTCTTGTCCCTCGTAGACTCACTTTTATTCCTTATAGTAGGCAATGACTAGATCATCGAACATTTCTTTAATGTTTCAGATGTGAAAGCAAATAGGAAATGGTTCCAAGGTGGGTATAAATGGTTGCATTGTTGTTATTTTTCTGCCTAAATAAGTCAGGTATGAAATGGAACTTGGCAACATAATCAAAACCCCAAGGAGAGCTCTTTCTAATGAAACTGATGCAGGCAGACAAACCTTAGAAGAACATGAGAAGGAAGCAGATAGGAAAACAGAGAAAGAGAATGAATGGAGGTGTAAATATGCCCTCCTCAACGAGTCACAACTGCAGAGCTGAAAGGATGAGACGGGGCATCGAGTGAGTCAAGTAAAATATTAATCCCACTCTTTCTTGTTCTGTTGCCACACTGCATGGAGTTGAAGAGACGCTGTTCATGTGAAGAACAGAGGGAAAGAAGAATGTGGGAGCTGGCAGAGTGAGAGACAGATGGATGTAAAGGAGGGAAGCGCTGAAAGGTACCATTACACCAGAGGACGAGGCAGGACAGGGCAGGATGAGTACCGGCATGCGGCATCAGGGACTTGGTGATGGCTCAACTTTAAAGAACACCAGCATTCTGTTTCCTCCTGCTTCTGCCCTAGTTTCCTTTTGCCTTTGAGTCTCTCCATCTTCCATCTTTCCATCCTTTTTAATTATTTCCCCATTTTCAACTTTGCTTGTTTTCCCATGTGTTTTCTCCTTCTTCCCTTCTGTGTTTCAGTAAGCTTACATAAAAAAAAAAAAAATTCCCATAAGCTGTCTTATATGATATATGTACATCTTATCCTCTTTGCCTCAAGTAGACAGGTTTTAATAAAAGCAGGTTACGTGTCAAGGTCTCCTTATAATTCCGATTCTGTTTTTGCCAGACTTTTTTTTATGATTCTCTCTCTTCCTCTCTCTTTTCTGTCTGTCTCAGAGGAAACCTAGAGACTCTCAGCTGCTCTGTAACCTTTAGCAGGATTTTAAGAATTCAGAAGGGAGGCGGGTACAAGCCGGTCCTCCTCTGCTCCACTTTCGGATGTGTTGAGTGTCTCGGTCATGAATGGCTGCTCTGTGTTAGCTTGTGACCTTTGTGAACGAGCTGTCCTTTGTGGTTCACCTGTAAAAGTGGTACAAGTTTGTTAAAGCTTATCGGACATTTCGTGCTCAGAGTGGGAGTCGAGAACTCACATACATCTTGTTAAGAGCTGTGGTGTGGTTTTTCACAGGAATAGAGCTGGGAAATGTCTTATGGGGAATATATTTCACTTCAGAAATGTAATAGCTGTGTCAAGAGACGGCATGTAGACTTCATCATTTAAAATATTTTTTACAAATTTGCAATAATCTGAATATGTCTTTGTTTTAGGTGAAACACTAACTGGCATGCTTATTTAATAACCTTCTAATTAGCAAATTGTACGTTTGACCTCTTTTTGTCTTTATAATGGACTTAAATCCTTGATTTAAAAATGTGTTTGTAATATTCTGTAAAGATTTTGGTTGATATTGACATGCATCAGCCTCTAAGATATGAGATATGAATCCCCAATTCCACCACACCCTAACGGTGCTCCATTAGTTTGAACTCTGGTGACTATTGAGACTATTAAGCTACACTGAACTCATTGTCTTGTCTTATTGGTGGAAGTAACCATCAGAAAATGTTAAAACTTTGGTTTTAAAGAAGTGGACATAGTAAGCAACAATACTTGGTTACACTGTTGTATTAATCAAAGCTCTTTGGATTAATGAAGGCAAGGTTTCTTGGCAGCTCACAACAATACACCTGAACTGCTGATATAAGACAGCATAACCCCATTCTTTAATGGTTTTTATTCTATATTCTGATTCTAATTCTGACCCCATCGTATGAATATTGCAAGCCACCAGTTTCTGTCCTATTTTGGTGAACCTGTGTGAACTGAAAACTCAATTTCATATTAGCTAACAAGAATTAGGCAATATACTGTATTTTGCTTGCCTTGGCTGTTTGAGCAAATGTTTTTCGATCATCTTAAATCAGTCTGTCCAGTCTTCCTTGACCTTTGATATCAACATTGCAGTTTTGTTCACACAAGGGCTGCTCATTTTATCTTTTTCACATCATTTTCTGTAACCGGAGGACATAGTTGCGTTCAAAAAAATCCCAGAAGATCAGTAGCGTCTGAAAAACTCACACCAGCCTATCTGGGATAAACAGTCGTGTCTTGTTCTAAGTCACTTAAATCTCTTTTCTTCCTCATTCTGATTCTGAGCTTGGACATCTACAGATTGTCTTCACCATGTCTAGATGTCTAAATGCACTGAGTTGCTTCCATGTGGTTGAATGATTCCCTTCTTGTGTAAGGCAACTTTCTTAAGGAGAATAGAGAAAGATACCAGTGAATTTACATTCACTGGTATCTGAATGAATTTTTTTTGTTAAATCAGCATTAACAAAAAAAAACATTGGTTTGGAAAAAGCATTGCCTTCTTAGAGCAGCAAGCAACCGTGGGAGGGAAAAGATCCTGCTAAACAAGAAGAGACCTTGAGCAGAACAACTCACAATCAAACCTTATTGACTTGGTTCTAGGAGATGAGACAGAAAAACTGAGAAACTACATCTACCAAGAGATGGATGTAAAGACAAAGCTTTTTGAAATAATTCATTAGTACATCAGTAGTTATAAAAGAGTAGAGGAGGTCAATGACTGTCATTTAGCTGGGCATGTCGGTATAATTAAACCTGTGGCTTATTGGGATCTGGATTAGCAACAGCGTACTTGAAAGATCTGGTTTTAGAAACTCAGTGAACGACACTAGTCGGAAATTAAAGTGTACTATTGGGAATTTATGCAACAGTGAGTTTTAGTATTAAAAGCCATACATCCAAGGAGAAATATTTAAGTTACATCAAAACTTCTACAATTAAGGGCGTGCCGTGGTGGCGTAGGGG
>CAEFZX010025733.1:0-17260 GCA_903066825.1 Alfaro cultratus
ATATCAGGTTTCCAGGCTTGATGTTTATTTCTGGATTATTAATAAGCCTCTGATCTGTAGTGATTGATTGGCTCATTTAAACTCCTGATCTGATAGTCAGTCGGTCTTTGAGTCGCTTTATTGTTAATGGAACCGAAACGCACTGAATTCCTCAGCACCTTGTTAAACAATAATTACTAAGATTATTAATTTTAACACGTTTTGCTGATTTATTATTATTTAATGAAGCTGCAAACATTTAGGATCTTAGTGAATATTTTAATAAGCCCATCAGAACAGGAAGTTCTGGTCTCAGCTTCCTGGCGGCCTTCAGTTTGTCACCTGCTGCCGCGATCGACTCGAAACCTTCCCGAGATCGACCGGTCGATCGCGATCGACCTTATGAGCTCCCCTGCTCTGAACTATTGAGCCGATCGATATGGAAAAGGATTATTTTTATTCCACTAGAAATAAAAAAATTATTTAATCTCAGAATTACAAGTTTTAATGTCAGAATGGGGAAAAAATTGGAAAGCAGTCTTCCTCAACCCGGTTCTACTAGAACCTTCTCAGACGTTTTCCTACCTGTAGCTCCTGGCTTACACTCGCCGTCTTCTCTGATCTATCAGACTTTGTTCTAACCTCTGTGGGATCTTCTCCATGTGTCTCCTCAGGACTACAGCGTTCCAGAGATCTGTCTCTTCCCAGAGGAGAACGCGGAGGGGAAGAAGGTGGTTTTCCGGGACACGACGGAGGACGCCAGGATCTTTGGGTTTCCCATCAAAGCCAACTCCATCATCGTGAACGCCGGGCTGTGAGTGAGCCGCCCTGAGAGGACAGTTGGGTTTCTGTCTTGTTCTGACCCAGATGTTGTTCCGCTCCTCAGCTGGCTGGTCTTCGCTCAGCCCTTCTTCCAGGGCGACCCCCGCATCCTGGAGGTGGGGGGCTACTCTAACCCTGCGGCCTGGGGGGTGGAGCAGCCCTACGTGGGCTCAGTGCATCCCCTCAAAGTGGTGAGTACTCCTGCTGAAGCCCGGCCTTGTGCTGCTGACGGTGATAACCTGAGCTCGGTTCTGTGACAGGGAGAACCTCGGGTGGAGAACATGAGCGAACCCAAGGTGAGAACCTGCAGCAGCGTCTGGTTAGATCCTGCAGCTTCCAGCAAGCCGGTGTCCTGACTGTCCCCGTCGGTCCCCCTCTGTCCTCAGATGGTGATCTACGAGAAGCCGTACTTCTCTGGGAAGTTCAGGACCATCTCCTCCAACATGAGGGACTTCTTGAGCCGGACGGAGAGCCAGCAGAACCTCTTCATGGCCAGCCTGGGCTCCCTGAAGGTCCTGGGAGGAATGTGAGTGAAGCGTTGATGGAAAGTGGTAAGATCTGACCCCAGACCAGTCTGACCAGCTCCGTCTGCCTCTGCTGCTCCAGCTGGGTGGGATACGAGAAGGAGGGTTTCCGCGGTCACCAGTACCTGCTGGAGGAGGGCGAGTACCACGACTGGAGGGTGTGGGGGGGCTGCGACTCCGAGCTGCGCTCTGTCAGGATCATCCGGGCGGTAGGTCCACCTTTACCATGTCTACATTACGGATGCAAGTTATCGACTAATGAGTTCATCTAAAGTCGATCGATCTTACCGGTCAACTAATGACTAATTGATAAGTGACCATTTCCTTTAATTTTAACATAATTTTGTGGGAACTGTATTAAATAGTGACTGAATAAACAGAAAATTGTGTTTTTTCACGTGATTAAACTTAGACGTATTTAAAATATAACAACACAGGACCCTCTTGAGTTGCTGAGTAGAAATTTAAAAAGGATAAAATAATTGTACTGCCAGTTGTTGATCTTGAATTAAAACTTTTCTCCATGAAGTGCATTAACTTACAACAGCCCTAAAAATCAGCCTTGCTTATTGATGTCACATTTTTTCCATCAGGTTTAAATTGTTTTTAGTTATCTCCTCCTCCTTTCTGTCTGCCTTCAGAGCAAATGTGTAGTTTCTGATGGAGTTGTTGACGCTGCGCCGCTGGATGAGCGATATTGCAGTGAAACTTCAGGATGTTGTTCAGTGTTATTATTTCAAAACAGAATTGGATAAAAAACATTTTCCATTCCACACCGGACTCCTCTTCTCTTTCCCCTTCTGGTGTGGCTGCCATCTTTGTTTCTGTATTAACTGGCTCGGCTTTAGAATGGCCAGCAGCTCCTCCTCCTGGATGGAGGCCAAATTACAACACTGAGAAAAAGAGTATAACCGGACGTTAATATTTGATTGGTACTGATTAAGTTGATTAATGGTTTATAGTATAAAAAAGCAACTAAACATGATTGCTTGCATCTTTGGTTTCCATACGGTCGGCCATCTTAACGTCTGTGTAGGAGAAGTTGCTCAGAATCCACTTCCTGTTTCCAGGACCTGGCGGACCCGGTGATGGTGATGTTCGAGCAGCCTGAGGAGGAGCAGGGCGTGACGGAGGAGAAGACCGTCGAGGTGACAGAGGCCATCCCTGACGTAGAGCTCTTCGACTATAAAACCTCCACCCGCTCCATCCACGTCCTCAGCGGAGCGTAAGTTCTTCTTCTGCAGCTCCAGGCGCCGAACTTGGCCGTCACCTGACTCGCCTGACTCTCTGACCCCCCAGGTGGATCGCCTACTCCCATGTGGACTTCTCAGGGAACCAATACATCCTGGAGAAAGGCTTCTACAACAACTCTGCTGACTGGGGCTCCCAGGACACCCGGGTCTGCTCGGTCCAGCCCATCTTACCGGTGAGAACCAGTCCAGCGAACCGGGTTGCTCACAGCGCCGCTGGTTTCATTCATATGTTGTTGTGTTTCAGGCTCCAGCTGAATCCTCTGGCCCCAGAGATGAGGTGAGTGGTGGACGACGTCCATCTTCGGATCAGAACCGGGATGAGTCAAGTGTTTCTGGCAGTTTTATCTCCATTTCCCGAATGGATTGGTGTTAAAACACATATTGGGAATTAAATAAACTAAATATTTATCTCCGATCTAAATATTTAGTTAGCAAGCTAAATATTTATCTCCAGCAGAATCCTGGAGCTAAATATTTAGCTTGAGGCAAATATTTAGTTAGCAAGCTAATAAAAGCTAAGTATTAAATTTACAAACTAATTTAGCTCCAATATAATTATTTAGTTGGAGATTGTAAACTAAATATTTTATTTTGGAGCTAAATATTTAGTTAGTAAGTTCAAACTACATATTTCATTTTCAAGCTAAATATGTAGTCCTAAATTACATCTTTAGTTAGCTTAGAGCTAAATATTCAATTAAAATGTAAATTCACTGATAACCGGAAGTGGACTACCAAAATAAGAGCTGTTTTCTGGAAACTGTAGAGTTAGACTGCTCTATGCGACCAACTTTGTCAGTTCAAATATAAAAAGATGGAACTTTCCTCTATGGAAATATTAACGAACTAAGCTACACATTTTCAACACAAACACCTTAAAATCCTTATTTATTCTATAGTTTCGTGTTCGGGCAAATCTGCTCCTTTTTGCAGCAACTTTCTGCTTCTTCACTCATTTCAGACTCAACGGGATCTAATCGATTCTTCTCTCCTCCAGATCATCCTCTACTCTGAACCAGACTTCCAGGGCGAATGCCTCGTCTTTCACCACAGCCAGGGGGCGCTGTCAGAGAAATTCCTCACCAGGTCGTGTCGGGTGGTGAGAGGAAGGTGAGAAAGACAACAGTTAACCGGAGTATCGAGTTCAGGCTGCTGGTTCATCCCAGAGAATGAACTGGGAAAACTGAAATTACATTGTAATAGACTAATCAATCTAAAGAGTGAATAGCTGTAGACTCAGCGTTTTCCTCTTAAAGGGCCAGGAACATGATCTTTCAGTTGTTCCCTTATCAAAAACAAACTCACTCAGCTCCTTCAGACTAGCCAGCAGCATTTAGCAAACACCTGCTGAGCTCATTATAGTAGCTGCTGCTCAGAGTAACGCTGGTAAAACGTTGTTGAAGGGTTAATAGAGAAGACTTCCTGGAGGCGGAGCTTCAGAAAGAGCAGGAGCTTTTAAAGAGACAGATGCCCAATTAAATTACAAATTTAATTTGTAATTAAACTGTTTAATTACAAACAAAATTTTCTTTCAAGACATATTCAATATACAGCAATTTTATAACAACTGAATTTAACATAGTTGAATGTGCTATGAAATGACACCATGTGCCTGGAAAACATAATTCTGGCCTTTAAAGCTCCCATTGACTGGCAGTCAGTGGGAACAGCATTAAGGTGTCTCTCTGTCTTCCAGCTGGGTCCTTTGTGAGAACAAGCAGTTCTCTGGGAACATGTATGTCCTATCTGAGGAGGACTATCCCAGTCTGACCAGCATGGGCTGCCCCTCTAGCTGCTCGGTGCTCTCCATCAAGCTGGTGCCGATGGTGAGGAGCGTCTCCCGGTTAGAGCCCAGCTCTCTACCGGTCGTCCCGGTAACGTCCTCCTGTGTGTGCAGACGCTGTCGGTGCCGTCCGTGTCTCTGTTCGGACTCGAAGGTCTGGAGGGCAGGGAGATCACCACCGAGTCGGAGGTCACCAGTCTGGTCCAGGACGGCTTCAACGACCACATCCTGTCGGTCCGGGTCAACAGCGGCTGGTCAGTGCGCCTCAATGTGTGTGTGTCGCAGTGTGTGTGGGTCATGCAGATCTAACCGGGTCTCTTTTTGTTGTGTAGTTGGGTTTTATGTGAGCATAGCAACTACAGGGGCCGCCAGTTCCTCCTGGAGCCGATAGAAATCACCAACTGGCCCAAGTTCAGCTCTCTGGACCGGATCGGGTCCATGTACCCCGTCAGACAGGTCAGCCCACCTCAACTCACTTTGCTTCGCTTTTCATTTCTAAAAACCGCTTTGATCAAAGTGGAGAAACGTCTCTGCTTTTCACTAATAAACTGAACTATTCACTAATAAACCATCATTAAACCCAAAAATGACCTTAACTCGCGTCTTATGGCCAACTGTTTTAACATAAAATGAGCTTCACCACACACATTCCAGATATCTGATACGGGTTTATCATTAGACGTATTAGTAAATTAAATTAAATCTAAATACAATCTGACTGGTATAAATGACATCAGATTTACCATTAAGTTGTACTGTGGCTTTAAGTCAAGACATCTACAATAAATGACTAACATTATGATTAGTCATAAAGTACATTTAAGATATCTTGCTTTTTGTTCTGGCTATTCGTGATTCCAATTCTAGATACCCTGAATGTCTTTTTAGACACAATGTCTATAAAATTCAGCTGGTGCAAATTAAATTGCAGATATCTTGAAATCAAATAATGTCAGTCAGATATTTTCAATTACTATGAAGGATAGTCAAAATGTACTTGTCATTTTTAAATATCTGGAATGTAATTACAGATAATCAGACTAAACAGATTTTATGTTAAATCAGCTTGCCATACTCGTCTCATACCTGCGATTGTTCCTACTGCAGAAGCGTCACTTTTTCCGGGTGAAGAACAAGGAGAGCGGTCACTTCCTGTCGGTGCAAGGCGGGGTGGAGGAGCTGAAGTCAGGTCGGGTGGTGGCGGCGGCGGAGGTGGAGCCGCTGAGCGACATCTGGTTCTACCAGGAGGGACGGATTAAAAACAAGGTGAGCGTCCTGCAGGCTCACAAACACCGTAGATTACATCTGTTACCTGATTTAAGTCGTTCCTGAAGTCTGAACTCTGTGCCTCTGCTGCAGCTCTCTCCCTCCATGTGTCTGCAAGTGATGGGCAGCGTGGAACCGGCAGCCAAGGTGGTTCTGTGGAACGAGAGCCGGCAGCCGATCCAGAACTGGTCGGCGAAGATGCAGGGTCCGATCGGCAGCCTGACGTTCCCTGGAATGGTGCTGGACGTTAAAGGTGAAGAGTCGGCACTACGCAGAGCGGATAGTAACTAGTTACATTTACTCAATTACATTTACTTCTGTAACGTTTTTGAATAAGTTACTTTTAGGAATATTTTTACTACGCTGTACTTTACTTTTACTTTAATAATTTTATTATGAAGTATTTCTGCTCTTACTTGAGTAAAATTTCTGGATTTTTTACCCATTGAATGAAAAACAAACATGTTTTAACCAAAAATCCACCAGACAGACTCACACCTGCAGTTATTGTTCAAGTTTCATCACTTTTTATTGAAAGAATTTGGAAAAATTTTTTTTGCCTGATTTAGTTATTTTTTTATTTATGTGAATTATTGTCATTTTGGGCCCTAAAATACCAACATTTCCATTTTACTATATATTTTGGTCCGTCTGATGATGTAATGTTTAAATATTAAAGTATTGCTAATTTGATCAGTCACTTTTTACCAAATACTTTTTTAATAATTTCTTGGACGGCTGCCTTTTATTTGAGTAAAAACACGTTGAAGTATCGCTACTCTTATTTGAGTGAAATCTTTGGGTTCTTTGCCTCCTCTGGATCTACGGATCCAATGTTTATTGATCGGTTTGACCAATAATTAATTCTATTTTGAGTTTATTTATTGCATTTCAAACAGACGTCTGTCTCTTTTGATGTTTCAGTTTAAGTTTGGAATAGTTTTATTTTATATCAGTCTTCAATGTAATTCAACATAAGCTACTCATGGGCCAAAACTTGAATTAAATTAATTAATCATTAATTATGAGAATGATAAGGTTTGGAACTTATATTGTAAGTTAATTTACTATATAAGGCCATAAAAATGTAGTAATTATTGAGAAAGTGGCAGATTGTTTTCCTCTTCCTGCCCTTTTTCCACTCGGGTGTAGTTCGAGTGTTTGTGAATTAAGGATGAAACTTGTTAAATCCAGTGAATAAACTGATTAGTTTCCAGAATAATATTATGATTTTTAGAAATCCTCAGTATTTTGCTATCCTGCATCAGACGTTTTCAGGTTTGAATGTCTGGGGATCAGAGACCTTCAGTGAATCAAAACTAAAACTGGAAACTTGTACTGCAGTCAGAACAGGTGCTGCAGGTCTGGCTGGAAGTGATCAGATGTTATTCATCTGATGTGATGAAATGTTTTCACACTGCCAGGCGTTAAACCTCCGGCAGGTTTGTCTTCATGTTTCCACCTGGGAGCGTTTGTCCCTCTTCCTCCTCGTCTTCAGCTCTGCTGTCTGTTCTCCGCAGGCGGCAGAACGTACGATAAGGAGCATGTGGTGGTGATGCCGGACAACGACGAGAGGCCGAGTCAGCAGTGGGAGATCCAGCTGCTGTAGCCGGAAACCTGCTGCTCCTTTCTGGAGCTGCATGTTCCCCTGAATGCACGGAGACTGGCAGACCGAATCTGAAACGATTTACAGGCAGCAGGAGGTTCTGTTACCAAAGATTACAGAAAGACCTTCTGGTTGTGGTTCCACTGAGCTCCTGTAAATGTTCTGCCTGGATCGCTACACATCGACCAGCAGAACAGGAATGTTTGCTTTCAGTATGTTTATATGTACATGTGTGTGGACGACGCTGCAGCCGGGTTCTTTCCATTTTATTACCCTGCTACTGTTACATTAACCTGCTTCAGCTCTGTTCATATTTGAAATGAAATGCATTCAGTTGGAAGATGTTGTACACCAGGGAAGGGTTTTAAAATGTTCAATAAACAATAAAGCTACTGTTGTTTTGTCAGCTGGTTCTGAAGGAGAGATCATCTGTCTGTCTGACTGACTTCCTGGAAAATTTTATTTGAAATAGCATGATGGGTTATGGGTTAACGTAGTCTGCACTTAGTTTAAAATATCCCAGACAAGCCCCCATTTTTTTCATTGAGTCGCAAAATAAATTGCAAACTAGTCACTTTAAGAGGACATGAGACTCAAAAGACTTTCTTGTAAAAATAATGGATTAACAATAGTGACTAATAGAAATCGTCCTGCACATCTGAACCTGGCAACACCAGCCTTTAAACTCTGGGGAGATATTTGTAAAGTTAAACTTAAGTTATTTAGCCTGTTAAAAAATTTAAAAGAGGTTTCATTGTTTCACTCTGTTATTTATTCACAAATAAAATATTTAGCTAAACTAAATAGCTAAAAAGCTAAAAATATAGTTGAGATAAATATTTAACATATCAACTAAATATGTAACTAGCAAACATTTCAAACTGATTATTTAGCTGCAAGCTAAGTATTTAGTAAGGTAAATATTTACATCCAAACTAAATATTTTGCTTTATTTCTGTGAGTGATAAAGAAATATTCACATTATTTTTTTCCCCACACAGGAATGAGGATTTGTTGTGCACCATTTGCTTTGGATCATTTGGTGCAAAACTGGAAGTGTAAGATTTTTTTAAAGTGTGACTCAAAGAATACAATTTGTGTACTTGCACTTAAGAATTGAAGAGATGTAACTGTTGATTTGCATTTATGAAGGACTGACAAAAATCTACAATTACCAAACTCCCATAGGACTTCAACTTCAGAGTTACAAGGTACAAATACTTTTGCACCAAAAATAACTCCGTAGGAAAGAATTGGGATGTCCAAACTGCTGTGAAAAATTGGAATATGGCTCACATACTGTATGGCCAAAAAATCTGGTTTAGGTCGCATTCGCCTGCTGGAAGTTTCGTATTAGTTCAAAGAAAATAATCTGGAAGTTCAAGAGGAGAAACCTGGAAGTTTCAGAAAAACAATCTGCACTTTTCAGGAACCTGCAAGGTTTTAAAAATAACCAAGATCTGGAAGGTAACAGGAGATAAGCCTGTAAGTCCTGGGAACTTTACATAAGCTCTGCAGAAGGAGCCTGATGAAACAAATTGTAGGAAGTTGTCTACAACGTAGAGTTTCCTCTAAGTTAAGCTGCAAGTTGTTTGAAAGCAGAAAGCTGCAGGAGCTCTGCTGTTTGCAGTGAAAACACCAGATCGTGTTCCTCTGCTGCAGGTTTTAGATCCGAACGGGGAAACATGGAGGCTGTGAATGTTTGACCTGCTGAGACATGAGCAGCATCCAGGCGGACGGCTCCAAATCAGGTCCTTCGTTATCCAGGGACATTTGCAGCTAACGGCAGCATCACTTCCTGCTCAGAACCGGCCCGTCAGGATTCTTGTTCATCCCGGAGCGGATCGTTTTCCAGCCGGGAGTCCTCACACGGACCAATGAGCTGCTGACGCTCACAGAAAGCTGAGCTGTGATTGGTCAGGAGTTCCTGCAGCAGGTGTGTCTCAGATCCCGGACGGCAGAAAGACGTCCAGTTTCAGGTGAGAGGACACACTGAGGACAGGAGCTGAGGCTTCAGAGAATTAAAGGTTCTGCTGCTGGTTCTGTTCAGCTGAGCCATGGATGAAAACGTCTCCTCAGTGAGTAACACCAGAACCAGTCTCTGACCCGACGTGGAGACAACGTTAAGCTGTCCCTCTGTGTCTCCTCAGGACATGTGGTGGGGGACGCTCGGCACCATCCGACCCTTCCCCAACTTCCACCCGGATCGAGACGCGATGGACATTCAGGCGGCGCTGGAGAGGAAAGGTACGGGGCGGGTCGGAGCGGAGCGGAGTTCCCCTGACCCGCTCCGACCCAGGAGGCTGATGTTTGTGGACTTTGTTCAGACATGGTGGCGCTGGTGAGGATCCTGACCAACCGCAACAACGCCCAGAGACAAGCCATCGCCCAGAGCTTCCAGGACAAAACCAAGCAGGTACGCAGACAGGAAGTGGAGTGGGAAGGTTCCCAAAAGTTCAGGGGAAGAAAGTAAACCAAGCATCACATCACATAGCAGCGAAAGAAATGCAGAAATGTTCCCTGAAATGCACAAAGTAAAAGTATTTGTCCTGCTTAACTCAAATAAATCAATTAATCACATGATAAATTAAAACAAGCTCAATAATTTCCATTTGCTTGATTTATTGATTTCTTTTTTCTCTTTCTACCAAAAACTGGACGATAAAAGTTTTCAGTCTGGTTCTTTGGTCTGAAATCACCATTTTATTTTGAAGCATAATTTTGTTTACAGAGACTAATAATTCATTTTATTTCTTATTTCTGCTGTTTTGTTTATTTATTTAGTATGCGTTACCATGACAGGTTTAAGTCTAGGAAGAGAGGTGTGAATGAATGAATGAATGAATGAATGAATGAATGAATGAATGAATGAATGAGCCTCCCTGTTACTCGACATGTCTCTCCGGGTCGCTGCTGCACTTTGATCCCTGAACTTTGTGTTTGCTGATCAAACATGAGTGAACACACCTGTGTTTGCAGAAGGCGCTCAGCGCCGACAGCCAGCCGGTTTTTTAACCGCCAACCTTCCCGTTCTGCGGCCTCCTCTCATCACGTCCGTCCTGATGTCTTAGCTCCTCCCTGCAGTGTTAAAGCTGAGGACAGAAGCTCTGCAGACCGGACGACAGGCTGCGATCTCACTGAGAAACTCGCCGAGTCCTACGGGACAAAACTGAAAACAATCAGTTTTAATCTTTCATCCTGATCTAATTCAATAAAAAATTACCAATCCTGCAGATTTTTTATTTATCTTATACACAATTAAAATGTTTTATATAATGTTTTTATTTTGGTATTTTATTTCTTTACTTTTTTAATGTAATTACATTGTTTTTACTAACATACATTTTTTAAAATTATTTTACTGTTTCTATTTACATGGAAATAATATTTTTTTAATATTTCAATTTTTATTAGATTTTTTTCTTTCTGTAATTTATTTTTATTAATGATTTACTTTTTAATCATTTTTTTTATTCATTTTATTTTTTTAAATTGTCCTGGGACTAACGTTCCTCTCTGGAGAATGACCTTCTGACCCTTTGGTAAGCCAGAACCCGGGCCTGGTTCTGGTTCTGGAGACCCAGGGAGCTGCTGAGGGCCTTCAGGTGTTTCTGTACTGCTACAGGATCTGAGCGGTGCTCTGAAGAAGGTTCTGTCTGGAGAGCTGGAGGAGCTGCTGCTGCAGCTGGTGATGCCGCCGGAGCAGCTGGAGGCCCAGCGGCTGATGGCGGCCATGGCGGTGAGCCTCCGGGTCTGGTCGGGAGTTCACCCGCACTGTCGGGGTTCTCATGCGGTTCTCATCCGGTCCGTGTGTCTGCAGGGTCTGGGCACCGATGAGGAAACGCTGCTGGAGATCCTGTGTTCCCGCTCCAGGAAGACGCTGCAGGAAGTGGCTGCCGTCTACAGGCAGAGTGAGTCTCTGGGCCTTCCTACTGGAAACGGGCCCGGTTCGGTTCTGATGGTGGTTCTCTGGTTTCAGTGTATAAGAAGGATCTGGAGAAGGAGCTGAAAGCAGAAACCAGTGGAGACTTCGCCCGGCTGGTTGTGGCTCTGCTGAATGTAAATTTATCTAAGTCTTTCTCACTTTAGACTGGAAACCGAAAATCTGCTCAACATCATCAATTAGCACGTTAATGTAAAGCGGCCATTTTCTTCAAATCCAGTGTTTTCAAAGGGACGACTGTCTTTCCAACGAGGACTAAAGTTTTCAGAATTTGCTGAATTTAAAAAAATAATTAAATTTTAACATTATTTTGTGTCAGCTGTATTAAATACTGACTGCATAAACCATCTCTGACAGTTTTTCTTTCCCGCTCAGAGATGGCGCAGCCATCTTTGTTTCTGCTTAAAGATGAGCAGCAGTGCCCTCTGCTGGATGGCGCACTCTAAAGTTTAACGTTTTGAAGTTTAACATTTCGGCATGGGGCCAAAATGTCAGGACTGAAGCAAAACATCATTTCAATGGCAAAAACTGTTCCATTTTTTTTTTTTATTGTTTACCTGATAAAAAAAACAATAACCTAAACAATCAACATGTTAATGAAATAATTAAGATTTAAAACAAAAAAAAAAAGGTTTGCCAGATTTAAGAAAACAGCAAACCATAAACTACATTGTTCCTCTCCTGGATTGTTTTTGGCTCACTCTTCCTTTAATTGGACCAGTTTTTTAAATTGCCTGCATGTCAGTGAAGTCACTGGTTGTTTTTTTAAAAAAAAAATCTTTTTAAACTATTAAAATAAATTAAATTAAAAGCAAGAACCTGGATGAATACTTTGTTATGCACCTTACCTGGCATCAGTGAAAACTTCATCTCAACCTTGTTTTTAAATGTGCATCAGCTGCCTGAACTGTGATGAACCAGAACTATTCCAAGGGCTGCAAATGGCCCCCAGCCCACACTTTGGACACCCCTGGTTTAAGCAAATGTCATTAGTTAGTCTATCTAATTTTAATATAATAAACCATTAATCATAAGTCTTTTAATAGTTTGCATTCCTACTGAATATTATTTAACACTGAAGACAAAGAAAATCAGATGAGAAGCAGGAAACTCTTTATATTACCTACAAGATTCTGTTGAGGGAAAATATATATATGTATTCTGGTTAATTTAGAGCAAATTGTTTTCTGGATTTTTGTGCAAAGACATTTACAGCCCATCTTTAGTTGGAATTAATCTGAATAATGTGCATAAAAGTGGTTTAGTCCCAGCAGGAAGATGAAGAGTGTCGTTTTGTCCCAACAGAAAGCCGTTACTGCAGGCTCTGTCCAGAGAGACGTTCAGGTATTTTCTGCTCCTCATGAAGCCGGATCATTTCCACTCCGTCTGCCTGAGCTCCAGCTCTGCTCTGCTACGTTCCCAGGCTCTCACTGCGTCTCTCAGTGGGAAGAAAGCAGAATCCGGCCCCTGGATCAACATCCTGACGTCCAGAGACTCGGATCACCTGGATAAAGGTGAGTGTGTGACCGGCTGCGGCCTGCAGGTGGAGCTGAGACGCTCACTGTGAACGTCTGGCAGTGCTGATGGAGCTGGAACTGGAGACCGGGCAGACGGTGGATCAGCTGGTGGAGAAACGCTTCTCAGGAGACTTCCGGCTCGGCCTGAGAGTTTTAGGTGAGTCCCAGGTTAGAGGTTTGCTGATTGTTGGGCTGACTGATTGGCTCCTCATGGTGCTATGTTTGTGTTGGAACAGTTCAGTGCATCCAGAACCCAGAGGTCTACCTCGCCCAGAGACTGCTCACCATGAAGGTGAGACTATGACTGGTCAACACCCACACACAGCCCAGTGATGAGGGCACAGGGCACATCTTAACCAAAAGTGAAACAGACACACCCACAGTTTATGTTGAAGTGAGACCTCTTGTTTGTACACCAGCTTTGATTTTGCAATATTTTCTATTTTCTGAGCCTGTGAAACATTTAGCGTTTAAAATGATGTAGCAAACCCTTTATATGTAAGGACAGGTTAAATATTAACACATTACCTAGTGTATCAGTTGTACTGGAAAAAATAAATGTTTCTTCTGTCTTCATGTTATTTTGTAATTATGTTATTTATGTGTATTAATTTGTTTTATTTTAGTCTTTAAAATATCACACTTTGCACAAAACCTTTCTTTCTGTCCAATCGCATCAATGTAAAATATTAAATCAGCTATTATAAATAGTAAAAGTATTTAGTAAAAAGTACTTAAGCAGCCTTTTTACTAAATACTTCTTTACTTTTACTTGAGTAATATCTTAGATGATAACTTTTTAATGGGCTAAAAAAAATTTAAAGTAGTGATACTCTGACTGGAGTAAAATCTTTGACTCCTCTCCCTTCCGCTTCAATTTGGCCAAAATCAGGAAAACTTTATTAGCATGTATAGCTAACATTTAGCCCCGCGAAAACCGTAAGGCCGTTACCGTGGTCACTAGCAGTTTTTCCTTTCAAAAGCCCATATTTAAACACTGCGGAGCTGGACTACCATTAGTTATTATTTAGTGACATAACCTACCAATATCTGCCTTCATCTAGAGCTGATGAATGTTCCAGAAGATGCGCTCATTAGCGGACACGTCCTCAGCTGGGGGTCGGTTAGCTAGCCGCGCCTCGGCTGTTCACTGTTCCGACATAACGGCACAGCGACCGGGTCAAAGTATTACAAAAGACCACCCGAACACTTAGACGACCAGAACTAGCAACCCGTTTCCCGATTTGAATCGCTTTGGTATTGGAAACCGATGTTCTTCGTTTACGTGGTTTCTTTGCGCCTGCGCAGACCCAAGAAACGTCCGCTAAGGCCAGGAACCAAAGATTTTACTCAGGAAAGAGCAACACTACTTCTACATATTTTGACACAAGTAGGTAGTGCTGAAAAACTGGCCATAACACCTGGCTAAATATTTAAAAAATATGTAATCAGACAGAGAAAAATATAAAATAATGTACAAATTCTGGAATTTTAAAGACTAAAACCTAGCATTTTTACAAAATACTACATTCAGGCAGAAGAAAAACTTAAAAATAGTAGTAATAATAATCTTATGACACCAAGGAGGTGTCATAGGTCGTGTTTATGTGTTTGAACAGGGTCAAAAACATCCCAGTGATAATTCTATATATTCATGGTAGCAGATGGCAAAACTGAAAATAAAATTAGAACAACAAAGCTGGTGTTCAAATAGGATGTCTCACTTCAACATAAATTGTGTGCCTGTTTCTGGTGTTTGTGATTCAGTGATTTTTTTTTTCCATCAGTAAAATTTACTGACAGAAGGTAGAAAAAGTGTTCAGAAATCGTAGTGATAATAATAATAATAATAATAATAATAATAATAATAATAATAATAATAATAATAATAATAATAATAATGATAATGATAATAATAATAATACTCAAGCAAAAGTAAAAAAGTACAGTGCAGTACTGCAAAAAGTTAATCAATTACATGTAGCAGAGTAAATGTAGCCTGTTACTACTCGCCTCTGCTCTCCAATGCAGGTTAATAAAAGCTAAGTTATATAAAATCAATGAAGAAGTGCATAATTATGTCTTTCAGTCTCAAAATTTTACTTTCAAAGTTAAAATTATTACTTTGAATCTCAAAATTATGACTTTAGAGCTCGTAATTATTACTTTCTGTTGGGCTTTTATTTTTATACTCATGAAAACTGGCTTCCATAAAGCATCACAGAGAGAGCATTTAAAACATTTAAAACTCCTCAAATGGTGACAGTGTGTGTGGACCACTAGGGGGCGCCACAAATTACCAGTTTATGCAACGCCTGCGATTCTTTTGTGTTTGTTTTAGTGCTGACAACGACAGAAATCTAAAGAAACATCTTGGATAAATGTGTCGATCTGATCCTGTGGGGACTGGGTCGGGTCACAACCCGGTCAGGTACTGTAACATGACCAGGACTAATTCTGCTGATTCATTTTAACCTCTAGAAATCAGGCGGATGGTTTCAGGCCAGCAGCTGGCAGTAATATTTTTAGAAACATGAATATTTCAGAGTGACTGCAGCTGCTTCTGCTGGAGCAAAATGCTC
The DNA here is from genome assembly GCA_903066825.1 of Alfaro cultratus. Classification (NCBI taxonomy): domain Eukaryota; kingdom Metazoa; phylum Chordata; class Actinopteri; order Cyprinodontiformes; family Poeciliidae; genus Alfaro; species Alfaro cultratus. The sequence goes on from CAEFZX010025733.1 coordinate 15,276, forward strand.
CATGAAGATTCAATAATTCTGTAAATTAAAACCTGACGTGTGTGAGGCGACTTTCTGCTGTAATGATTATAAATCGCACTGATCTCAGCAGACTGCAGGTAAAATATTAACCCTTTAATTCATGTTTCCGGATTCAGTTTAAAAATTAATTTGTTTTTATTTTAGTAAGTACTCCCTCTGACAGCTGCAGGTTTTGATGAACATATTCGTCTCATCTTTTATTAAACTAAAATGAGGCAGAAGCTGAGCAAAGTTGCTCCCTCACCATCTTCAAATCAGAAGAAATTGATGTCAGTCAGACAGGTTGCTGCAGTCAGTCAGGGTACTGCAGTCAGTCAGGGTGCTGCAGTCAGTCGGGGTGCTGCAGTCAGGTTGCTGCAGTCAGTCAGGGTGCTGCAGTCAGGTTGCTGCAGTCAGTCAGGGTGCTGCAGTCAGGTTGCTGCAGTCAGTTGGGTGCTGCAGTCAGGGTGCTGCAGTCAGTCAGGGTGCTGCAGTCAGTCGGGGTGCTGCAGTCAGTCAGGGTGCTGCAGTCAGTCGGGGTGCTGCAGTCAGGTTGCTGCAGTCAGTCAGGTTGCTGCAGTCAGGGTGCTGCAGTCAGTCAGGGTGCTGCAGTCAGTCAGGGTGCTGCAGTCGGGGTGCTGCAGTCAGGTTGCTGCAGTCAGTCAGGGTGCTGCAGTCAGTCAGGGTGCTGCAGTCAGTCGGGGTGCTGCAGTCAGTCAGGGTGCTGCAGTCAGTCNTGCAGTCAGGGTGCTGCAGTCAGTCAGGGTGCTGCAGTCAGGGTGCTGCAGTCAGTCAGGGTGCTGCAGTCAGTCAGGGTGCTGCAGTCAGTCGGGGTGCTGCAGTCAGGGTGCTGCAGTCAGTCAGGGTGCTGCAGTCAGGGTGCTGCAGTCAGTCAGGGTGCTGCAGTCAGTCAGTCTGGTTGCTGCAGTCAGTCAGTCAGGGTGCTCTCAGGATGGATCCCTGACGGTTTTCCCTCTGCAGACGTCGCTGGTTCAGGGCATCATGGTGTCCCATAGTGAGGAGGACCTGCTGCCAATCCGCGCTGCGTTCTTCAGGCTCAGCGGATCGTCTCTCTACTCCACGCTGCAGGTTGGACTCATGTTGCTGAATCACCTGCACTGCATCACCTGCAACCTTTACTGACCTGATTGTTCTCTGGTTGTCCCGCAGAAACATTTTAAAGGGGAGCAGCTTCTGGCTCTGCAGGCCATCTGTCGGTCTGAAGATTAAACTGAACTGCCTCTCCAGGAACCTGTTTATTCGTATTTCACATCTTCTTTTCATATTAATGACGTTTCTGACTTTCATCTGTAACTTATTAACTTTTACCACTTTGTGCTGCTGGAACATTTGGTTCTTTGTTTTAATGTGTAACATGAAGACAGAACTCATTAAAACTTTAACATAAAAACAAACAGCAGGACTGGCAGCGTGAGCTTCTTTTATTAACTCAAAACTGAGCAGAATCATAAGAACAAGCATTAATATGTGAGCATGTACACTTAAACACAAGCTGACAGAAATACTCTCATCAATCAATTCAGAGTAATAAAAATCTAATCTTTAAATCCTTACTTTAACCAAAAGCCCCTTTAGAAGATAAAAAACAAATCATATCTGTGGTTCTTCTTCTGACTTTTCAGGAAATTTGGTTTAATTAGGTTTGAGGTTCACAGGAAGAACAAGTAGAGCAGGAGAGGAGCTGCAGAAAGAAGCAGAGGAGCTCTGAAGCCACAACATCCACTTGGTGAGGTTCTGGAGGTGGGAGTTATGGTGGCAGAGCTGGATGATGGCGAAGACATGGATGGGGTCGTTGGTGAAGAGGAGGATGGGGTCGTTGGTGAAGAGGAGGATGGGGTCGTTGGTGAAGAGGAGGATGGAGTCGTTGGTGAAGAGGAGGATGGGGTAGTTGGTGAAGAGGAGGATGGGGTCGTTGGTGAAGAGGAGGATGGGGTCGTTGGTGAAGAGGAGGATGGGGTCGTTGG
>CAEFZX010025734.1:0-112662 GCA_903066825.1 Alfaro cultratus
ATTATCAGAACCTTTTTTGTTCCTGCTGCAGAAATTAAACCCAGCAGAGCAACAGGATCCACAACCAGAACTCTGGGACCTGAGCAAACTCATCCACGTTTCTCCCGATCTTTTTTATATTTGTTCATGAGTGCTTCGAATTCAGTTTGCGGCTCAACTCCTGATTCAGATGCAAATGTCAAACAGACAAGGTGTTTATTCAGTTTAGGCAGAACAAATAGACACACAAAGGCGTGTTGCAGCAACTGGGAGCTCTGCATTTTTGCTCAGTTCAGAAATAAAACTGAAGAAGTGATCAGTTCATCTCTAGAAGCAATGAACTAGGCTTTCAGGGACATTTCTGTGTTGGAATAATGTGGAAAAGGACTTCCTCCATGTTTATATTCTCATCATACAAGGCGAGGCAAAGACAGAGTCTGACTGTTCAGGTCTCAGAAGTTTTGGACTTTCTTGTTTTCAGCTCCAGTTTTGTTTTGATGGAAAAAAGTGACTGATTGCAACTGAAATGATTGAATCTTGAAAAACAGGTTAATCTGAATAAATCCTAATGTCAGTAAAGCATGTATTTATATCAACACTTCAAATCAAAAAGTGAAACTCTTACAAAAACACATTACACACAGTGTTCATTTCTATTCATTTTGAAAACTCTGGCTTAAAGCTAACAAAAAATCATAAATTCTGTTTTTCAGAAAATTAAACATAAGACCAAGAAAAGAAACGATTTTCAAAACTGTAATGACAGCCCACTTTCAGATATGAATTTATAAACCATGCTGACCCCTGGGAATTGAAGTTCAAGGGCTCTTTTAGACACTCGGGAGCTCAGTATGAGCTCATGTGAAATGTTGCACTTAAACTATACCAAAATGTTATCACCATCATATTTATCAAACACTAGCCTGTTGCTCTAATGAAGTTAAATAAATTACTACAGAACCTATCCACTAAATGTGTAAATCTCTAAAGTGTTCCTAACATGTGACTCCTGACTATGGTAATATGTACAGCCGTGGTAATATGAAAGTATTTTTAGAGTCTAGATTTCCATGTATTTTCTAGGTATCTACATGCTTTGACACAATCTTATTTTCTCTTCTTTTTTTTTTTACATTTGTTGATCACAGTCAGCTTGTGTCTCTGCTCCAACAGACCTGACTTAAATAATTATAAAGACTGTGTAGAACTTGATTCAGATTTATTGGACCAGAGGAAAATTTCAAAGTCTGTGGAACAGTCGAACTCGAGGAAGAATCTGAAACCACACTTCTGCTCAGCTACGAAATATACTCATCATAGCCTTGTGTGGAAAACTATTTTTAAAATGCTGTTACTGAAGTAAATGAACCTTTCAATGACACTCTAATTTATCAACAATAAAATGTGGCAATTGTAGATAATTGACCCTGACTTCAGCCATTCAGGCTGCATGCAGGATGGTCTTTGGCCTCCAGATAAGATTCAGGACCAATGGGGCATTCCAACTTTACTTCTCATCAAAAAATTAAAAAGGAGGAAGTCAAGCTACACTGCAGATCAGATAAACATCAGTAGTTGATATTGAACATGCCATTGGATTTGCATCATAAGATGCCTAGTGAAATAAGCTCTTCATTTAGTGTAGCTTATCCGTTGTTTTTGTTTCCAGTCTGCTTTTTAAATTTTTTTTCACAATTTTATTTTCATTAATCATTACCTAGTGGTCCACTAGATACATTATATTTTGCTGCAGTGTGGCAATAAAAGAAGTCAAGCGAATATCTGAAGTTACAACTGTTTGACTTTTGTTTGTTTTTCAGGAGAGGACAGCAGTCCAGAGAACCTGTTGCTTCACGGTCCATTCTCCAGAAAGCCCAAACGGATCCGAACGGCTTTCTCACCTTCCCAGCTGCTGCGCTTGGAGCGAGCTTTTGAAAAAAACCATTACGTAGTCGGAGCTGAGAGGAAGCAACTGGCGAGTGGGCTGTGCTTGACTGAGACACAGGTGAGGCATCTTGGAAACAGAGGCAGAGGTGCATGATGGGGCAGTTCAGACAAGATGTTTGTTATGGTAACAAACATCCAACTAAAGTTAGACAAAGAAAAGCTGACAGTACTGAGTTAAAGACCTGAAGCAACAGATCTGCCTTAAAGCAGTCACATCTTTTTATAATAATCTTGTATTTTTTTTAGTTGCTTTTGATGTGTCTTTGTTACCGACAGTCTATCCAAAAGGAACAACTGGATCCCTTTTCTGGAGTTCAATATGTTAAGAATAGCACAGTTTTTGACAGATGGTAAATAAGATTTCAGTTCTAACAGTTACTGACAACTCTGGAAATAATGAACCAGTGGGACACATAAATCACTGCCGATATGACTGATATTTTTCAGAACAGATAAAGAAATGAGGATTGGCACATCAGTTCAGCACCGAGTTTTGCCTTAAGCTCCACCTAAATAATTACTTTTTGAAAAGCAGAGTAAAGCAAACTGGTTTACCAAAATATATGAAGGAAGATTTGTTTCTTCTTTTGTAATTTATCTGACATATTGGATGCCAACCTCTGATTCAAATGCAGACTGATGGGGATCTATTCTTACCTTATCACTCTTTGAGTTCATTTGCTGCCCTCAGTTTCTTCACAATAGTTTTTGAGAACTGATTACTTTTTCTCAATGAGGATTAAGATCTGTGAAGTTTCCTAATCACAGGTCTTATAAACCAAAGGTTCAAAAATTTTCTAAAGTGATAAACTATATATATTTCTTTGAAGAAGCTTTTGTAAAGCTACACTGCAGATGTTGCTTGGTCAAGATTGATCAATAAGCAGATCCACACAGTTAAAAAAATAAATATTTTTTTTGGACAAAGCTGATTAATCAAAGACACTAACGTGATTTTGATGGCTCAGACTGGACTCTTGTTGTAAATTTATGTCACGCCACTTGTACAGTATGCATCTCATGTCTATTGATGCATTTTCAGGGCACTCCACCAATCATACAGCCATAAATACTTGGCTGTCATCTAGTGGATAGAACTATGCCAGATCATGACTAAATTAATAATCTGCACACTAAATACACACACACACATATATATGCTGCCTTGTTCAGTGGCATTATTAGCTGTGATGTCAGTGTGTGTTCTTTGCGTTGTGAGGAATGCTGGGTAGGCAATTAGTCAGCGAACTCCTCCTTTTCTCAGGATGGTGTTTGTCATCAAGTTGGAGCGGTGGTTGGACTCCTGACGCCAGTGAAACAATGTGATTCATAAATTATGAGCTCATTTCACAACAACAGACAGGAAGAGAAGAACGCAGCTCTGCCAGTCACTTGCCAGCAGTGGTTATTAATCACTCATAAATCACAGCTTTGTGCAATCAGAGCGCCTTTACAGGCAGTAATGATCAAGTGATCAACGTTCCTGCGGGACATCTCAGGGCTGGCATCCAGATAAGCACCAATAAATTTTTAATTCTTACTGCTGGGGGCCACAAGGGGCCCTGCAGAGAAAAAGTGACTCAGGTCTTATAGAAATGTACTTAATTTATGTTAGTTTTCATAAGAATCATCTAAGCCACCATTGCGTTTAGTGTGAAGATTCTTAGTGAATCTTTACACTAAGAGTGAAACATTTTGGTGCTGTGCCTGTTTTTGATGCTTATATTTGATGTGTGAACAGAACTGCTCACCGGGAACGTATGTCATTTTTGGATCTGACTGATCCAAAAAGCCCCAAGTTAACTGTTGATAATACAGAAAATATTCATGCAAAATGTTGCAAAACAATTGCCATTCTGCTGTCCTACACAACTCTGCTCAATTTTCATCTGCTTTCAGTGCTCCATCTGACATTTCTCCCATTGATCTAGATTTTTCTGGTAGGATTTCTATGAATCAATCAGTGAACAGAAGGAGAATTTGTGAACAATGAGAATTGTGGTCCGCTTGTAGTTTTAGCAATGGCAGCACATGAAGTGAATGAAGCTGTTCAGTACATGTTGCAAATATTGAGTTAACATTAACGACCACCTCATTCAGCTCAACACTTCTCTTTTCGCAGTAGCACATTATTTTTTACCTTGGAGGCAATTTATGGTAAGCTTCATACCGTCATAGTCAAATATTATCAACTGCATAAAATTTAAAGCTTCAACAAGGCCCACGCCTCCAGCAAGCAATTGTTTCTCAATAGCTGAGGGTCTGGACCTTCTTTGCAGAGCAACACAAGACTATATGGTGGACCAATGGGAGTCCCCGGTTCTCTCTGGCTTCCTGCTACTAAACATGTATGTTAAGCTAATTGGCCAAATTGTCCTTTGTGCAAGTGTTAGTGTGCATGGTTGTATGTCTCTATGTTGTCTTGTGATGGACTGACAATCTATCCGGGGTTTACCCTGCCTTACACCCATTGATCACTAGAAATAGAAACCATGTCTCAGGACCGTGAATGGATTAGACAGGTACAGGAATATTTGGGTTTCTGGGTCTACACTATCAGTTTTGAAAAAGTGCCTTTTTTATCATCCAGTGGGAAAATGAAGAACAACTAAGCATGGGCCAGTATTTATGGCCATACGAGAAATGAATTGGTCATTACAGCTGGACAGTGTTTCAGTCTCTTACACAAAGTGCTGTCAGTGTAGCAAGGTTTTAGCCTTGGTATGAGGCTGGCATGGTCAGTCAAACTTGAAGTTTTCCATTACAAATCATGCCAGTGTGCGTGGGCTCTACATCGTGGATATGCTCCCTTTTGATGCTGAGCAGCAGAAGTTTGTCTGTTGGGTAATCCTTCTGAAAACCAACCCAGCCAGCTTCATTAGAGTACTTTTAAAAAAAAATATGTTTATCCAAATAGCCTGTGTTTTCAGCTATACAGAAATCAGATTACAGAAACATTAAGCAAGGAATTGATTAACTTACTTTGAAGACTACTTAAAAATATGGCAATAAAATCAGTTGTTAATGATTGTTCTTGCATTTTCAGTTTGTACTAATGATAAACAACAAAATATCTGAATATATCAGAAAAAAATCTTTCACTTAATGTTATCTCTTCTTGCCTTTGTTTTTCTTCACTGTAAAGAAGAAGTGTCACTTTAAATCCTCAGTAGAATCTGCGGTAAACCTATCTGATGTTTGAAGGCAATTTGAACATCTATTATGCTGATCTAGAGTTTACAGCCTCTGACAGATTGCGCAACAAGATCTTGGAGCCAGCTCAGCGAGTTTGAACAGCTCTGCATGTCATGGTCGTGTTTTACCAGCGAAAAGGTCTTAAATCACCGACTTGCTCTCACACAATCATTCCTATCAGTGACAGAATCACAGCTTGTTGTGGTTGTGGCTGGTAGCTGTGTGAAGGTTTCCAAATGGCTCCTCATTGTTCTCAGGCATGTTTGCAGTTGGAGGAAGCAGCTTCTGTGTTTTAACTACCCAAAACAAAGTGGATTCTGTGGGTTCCAGCTTATTTATTTGACAGATTCTGATCAGATGGAACTTAATTAGTTTAATATCATTGGAATCGGGAAGAAAGTAAACCATGCTTCATGTCTGTAAATCATTTGTGAAAAGATACATCTTTATATGTGAACACAAGACACATTTACTTGACTGCATTGCTAACAACATCATTAGATCTAAACTGCTGGAACAACTCTGGAAAACGTCAAAATCATAACACCTACAAGCAGTAGAAATCTTCACTGGTCACTGACTGTCACATCTTTACACTTCATAATAGTTTTTTATTAAACCCTGCAGAGTTGAAACTTTTCTGAGTTTTTCTCAAACTGGCATTTGGGAACTCAGAAAGAGTTCAAATAAAATGGTTAATATCATGCTTAACCCAATTTATTTTGTCAAACTGTGAAAACAAACTTTTTTTAAATTTTTCTTTGTCATAAAATGAGGTAAACCTAATGTTAGATATAAAGTATCTGTACCATTATTTTCTTAAAAAAGTGTTAAATGAAAACAGCATCTTATAGAATCACCGTTTGCAGCAGTAATGCTTACCAGTTCTTAGCATGTGAGAAATTGCTTTTATCAATCTCAGGGTAGACATTTCAAGAGTAATTTTGAATTATTCAGAGCTTAGTAAACCATAGAAAACCAAAAGCAGTAAGCGTAAGCAGACATTTTCAACATCCAAGCTTCATATGAACCTTGTATTCTGATGTGACTGCGTGTGTTTGTGTGTGCAGGTAAAGGTGTGGTTTCAGAACCGCAGGACGAAGCACAAGCGGCAGAAGTTGGAGGAAGAGTCTCCTGAAGCTCAGCAGAAGAGGAAGGGCAGCCAACATGTCAGCCGCTGGAGAGCAGCGACGCAGCAGGCTGGCAGCGAGGACGTGGATGTCATCAGCGACGACTAGACTACAGCTGTCTCTGCGCCATCTCAAATATACACACGCAAAACACATCATTTTGAATTGAAAACAGTAAATAAATACATTCAAATTAAGGAATTGAGACCTGTGACTTTTAGTCAAAAACAAGGTTTAACCCTTTTCACTGCAATATTACACACACACTGCAGAGTAAAACCGAACACACATATGAACACGCCCACATAGGGACAGACAGCTTTTATTGCTATGGACTGACGGATGGACAACGAACCTTTCTGTTCTGGACAATGGAAAAGGAAAAGAAGAACAGAGGGTTGTTTTCCTAGGAAAAAAGAAAACTTTCTCTGTCAGATTTGGACTGACAAAGCTTCGATGCTTCCGAGAGGCAAAAGAGGATGACAACCTGACTTTGGTTCTGGTGCCAAACAAAAACTGTGTCCTGAAAATTTAACAAAATAAGACTTTCAAAGCTGCTGGGCTGCAGGTTTCTGAACCAGCTCGCAGGCATTCTGGGAGAAACAATGTTCCTTCAACAGAGAGGAAGGAACCTTCCTGGAGTTTGTTTAAAAGCATTAGTCTGTGAGATTCTTGACAATCCAGACTGAAGGTGTTTGAGGCAAAGCTTCTTCCAAAACCCTCAAACTGAATGAATTTGAGTCTATTGCTTTCCCCTAAATTTTCAATAAGGAATGCAGACGATTAGATGTGAGAGATGATAGCTTTGCTCAAAACTTATTGCAAAAATAAATAAACTCAGCTAAAAAATTTTGTAAGTTTGCATTTTCCTCTCCTGTGTTCCCATGTGCAGTTAAATTAAAGCTGATAGAAACAGGACTCCTTCACACTGGATGAAGACCCTACAATTTTTGAGAAGCCTGCAAGAATTTAGATGGGTCTTGGGCAGGTTTTTAAATGATAATTAAGAAACAATGTGCTCCCTCATTAAAGATAATTAATCATGAAAGGTCTCTGAAGGCTTCAAGGATGCGCAAAACTTCCTTATCAAAGTGGTTTATCAGTAAGACAACAGCATCAATAGTAACGGTCTTAGTCTGAGGTGGTAGGATCACTGTAGGAGGGTCCTGACTCACACCATGAATGCATGGTGTGAGTTCAGCTGCTTAGTCAGTAGTAAGAGTGAACCATCGCCCCACATTGAACCAGGTTCTCCAAATTTGCTGCAATCCAACCACATTCTTATAAACTGAAAAAAGCATAAATGGCTCTTTTCATGACGAATGTAAACTAAATGGATCTCCACAAACTTGTATGAAATACACTGAGCAACACTGACAGATGACTTTTCAACTGCATTCACTCTAAACCCTGAACTTGGAGAACCTGGTATCTCCTCTCAGTTTTGACTCAGCTGTTAATTTCTGAATGCAAAATCTGAGCTGAGCTCAAATTTGTAGGCCTGCTGTTGCATCCTGTCTCAAAATCCTGTGGATTGTTCAGGTTCCTTTATGGAGAACTAGTTCAGCAGCTTTTGTTTTCCTCACCAACAGAAAAAAAATCTGGAATGCCAATCTTTGTTTGAGGTAATTGTGTAAGCAAAATCTGACTTATGAAAATTACACACAAAAAAGAAAAAAATGCATGAAAATGCAGCTTTTCATTTCAAAACACAGCAGCAAGTACAGAAACTAGCAGGATCCCTGATCAGTTGTTTTTTTGTATTTTTTTTGGGGGGGGATATTGGTATTTATGTAAAAACTGGATGAGAAAGTATTCTATGCATCTAATGTGTGTATATAATGATGATAATATTATTAATGATGATGATGTGTGTTTGTTTTTTTCTCTGCATCAGTACATTAGTTTGTTTCTTCCATCTGGACAGATTTACCTCATCTTCTCCTCATGTAGCACTTCTTCTACTTCTACTTAGTCAGATCTATTTTTTCATTCTTTTAGGACCGAATGCACTAACTGTACAACCTCTGAGAAGATGAAAGGAGCTTTGTACTCCCTGTGCTCAGTTTGGAGAAAAAATAAATAAATAAAAGAAATACAATTAAAATGTTTTTTTGTTTGCTTAATTTGTTTTTTGGAGTTGATTTTCTTTTCTAATTTTGATTTTTCTCTTTAGGTTAATTTCCTATTTATTGATGAATGGAGTGACTCACAATGTTCAAAATAAAAAGAATTTAACGTCATCATTTCCAATTAAGTAAATAAAATGATTTGTTCTCTTTAAAATGTTGTATTCATTATTTGTGTATTTTTCTAAGTTATGCTCATTTGAATCTGATTACATTTGAATTTATAACAATTAATATTTTCATTTATTCATATTTTTGCGTTTTTAAAATTTGGCTGCCATGTCACAGTTTAATACTTGTAGACAAACTATAAGTTTCTAGAACTGCAATTCAAAAGTACAATAAAACTAATAAAAACAATATCAATGTTTAATACAATTATTATTGGAATAAATAATTAAAAAACGTACATTTATGCTACAAGATATTTAGTTTTGTCCATTCCCAATAGTTCTGCCTGACATAAGACAAATGAAGATTTGGGTTTATTTAAATAGCATGAATAATTTCTTACAACATGGGTTCAAATATGTGGACGTCAAACAGACCGAATATCCAACAGACTGACTCAGCGGCCTGCGACAGACTGGCCGCTGCGTCAGTCTGTCCAGGGTGTAACCCGCCTCTCGCCCGGACCGTGAGCTGGAGATCACGGTCCGGGCGAGATCTCCAGCACCTCCCGACCCCACTAGGGACAAGAGCGTAAAGATAATGGACGGATGGATGGAGGACGCAGCGGCTGGTTCTTTTTTTTTTGTCCTCAGGATGCAGCTGATCTGCGGCAGCTGTAGCGGTTCCCGGCCTGGTGTCCGGCTCCACCTACAGCCTGCGGCCTTTTGTCGGCTTCAGTAAATCCCTCAGCCCCGCCTGGCGGATCATGGAGGTGGCAAAGCATGCCGTCTTTACGGTGATGTTTAAATTATGCTCGGTTCCTGTCCTGAAAAAAAGAAACAGAGACTGTGCGATTTGTTTACGGGTGATTTTCTATCTTCTGGCTAAAATAAATGATTAATAATAGTAAAAACATACACAAAACAAAAAAGATCGATCGACTAGTATGCAAGTTGTTAACAGCGCACCAATATTCTCCATATTATTGATGAGACAGAAACAATCGGCGTTTTTAGTCCAAGGTTTAGTGAAGGCATCATGAAAAAAGTTAAAACAAACAAACAAAAAAAGATCGAGAGGCTAAATGATCATCAGATCTGAACCGGGCACAGAAGGTGAAGCTGTGTGAGTCTCTAAAGAGATTCTTTTGTTTGTTGCGTAAATGTTTGATTCTATGGGGCGGGGGTCACTAATAACCTTAGCAGAATAATAAAATCAAAAGTCATGACGGAATTTCAAGATCTTTCACACTCAGGCAAAAATACATAAAGTGCAATAAGGGAGAGAGCAAACTGACTTTCTACAAGGAGGTTGTTCAGTGTTTGCAGAAAGATGATAGATATTCTCTGCATCATCTTACACAAGAAGGTGATGCACAGACTCCCCAGTGAGATTCTGAAGTCCTAAATTGAGTACTAATTGATTCTTTCCTTGGATGCAGCAGCATCAAAAACAGGGACTTAAAAACCTGATAAAGAAGACTGACTGTTCTGTGGACGATGCTGCGATGAAGGATTCTTCATAAAAACAAGAAAATTATGGACAAACTGAAAATTTAAACTGAATTTACTGGAAAGAGGGACAAAAAAGAAAGTATGTTAACACAAATAGATGAACAGATTAAATTACATTTTGTAAAGCATTCAAACTGAGTAGCACTGATGTTTGTTTTGTGTTGTATGCCATTATTTTATTCAATATAGATTCTAGCTTCAAATTGAAAATACCCTTGTTTAATTTTTATTTTCTTTTAGCTCTGGTGTTAAGTGTAAGACCAGCAGTGATGGTAAGGTCAGTGACAGTTTTATTTATACTGAGGGAAAAAACCACACAAGTTAAGAATTTATTCATTCTGTGGCTTCATCAGATAATTCTGATGTTCTGGATTTTAGGGGCATCAGAGTAAAGGAGGCAGACTAAATGCACGCCAGGCTTTCTATTTGTAAAAGGAAATCCATGTATTATTGTCTTTCCAATTCAAAATGTCATGCAATTTTGCTCGGTCTATCACTTAGAATCCCATTAAATACACTGAAGTCTGCAACTGAAATGTGAAAAAATGTAGAACAGCTCAAGGTGTACATAGCTTTGCAAGGTGCTGTGAGGATCCTGCTAACACGCCTAAGCCTTCAGGTGAAGTGAGTGAAGACTTAACACAGTTCCTCAGGGATTTATAATATAAATGCTTTAGAGAAAATATCACTAAGTAATAAAGAAACAGAAGAACTTGACACTGTATATTAATCATGAAGATGCTTTTGAAATCACAAAGTTTAAAAACAAGTTTCAGTCACTAAATTGCCCAAAATCCTTCACTTTAGTGTGTTTTTATTTTGCTATTAAAAGTATAACTTTCCTAATTTTCTCCAAATCACTAATAAGGAGCCCTTGAGTAATTTGAAAACGATCTGTAAGAAAAGCATTTCACAAGTGATTAAGTCCTGATGAGTGTTATTATTTTTTACAGTTGAACATTTTGCTCTGTTGTTCACTGACGTTTGCAACACACTTGTTGTGCTTGTCGACCTCCAATCAGCTGAGAGCCACAATTACCATCAATCGTCTCAGTGTGTGTTGGATCAGTGGGGCTCAGCAGTTCGGTCATGTTAATCAAAGTATTTATCCAAACAAGACAAATTAACTTAACTGCTTGTTATCAAACCCCCATCATCAACCAAATCAGCCTAATTACAACATCAGTGTGGGTCACTTTGCTGCTAAAAAGGCTGCAACTAGAAATCTGCTCCCTTTTAGAAACAGTTTAGATTAATGTAAGCACTTTGATATACCTGAACACATACTGGGAACACAAATCAGGCTGCAGAAAAATGTGGAGAGCAAGAAGTTTTCAATAAGGTTAGTAGTTTTATTAAAACAAAATTTATTGCCAGGATAGAAAATTAAAAGTGAAGTTTTAAAGCTTTCTAAACATTGCTTCTTTTGAAATTGTATAAAACATGAATCAGTCACACGTTATTACTTCTCTTTGAAATAGACAACAATTTGGTTTACAGGCACAGGGATTGTTTTAATTTTGAACATTTGTGGTTTAGGATTTAATTTACATTTCTGCAAGACATGGTTGAGAGGACATAGGAGGAGGATTTTATGTATTTTATTCTCTCCTGTTGTCTTTTCTTACTTGAACTGTATTTTAGAATGACTGAATTTCCAAAACCACTGCTCTCATTTAGAAATTTTAATAATTTCTTAGCAAAAATGAAACATTTGATGGGTTGGAGTCTGTACTTTCTCTTAATATCATACAATTAATTTAGAAGCAAATTATGGGCCTAAATTACCGGTATGGGTCCTCACAGGACTGAACTGAGTCTCTACTGCCTGCAGGCATGCAGACACTCAGCAGACACTGAGATTGTGCCTTGAGGAGAAATACTGTGACTCTTTCTCTGTGAACTTTCAAAAGTTTGCTCCTAAAGCATACACTGTAAATCTTTCATTCACTCATATTGCTGGTTGATGTGTGACACTTAAAAAACTGTATTTCTCAAAGTTCAAAGTTTTCAAAATATTTTGCATGTTAGCTTTGTGGAGAAATTATATATTTGATATTTAAATTAGTTTGATAAACTGGGACATTTTACAGACAATCTGTAGTTGATACACTAGAGCTAAAATTTATTAAACAAGATTAAAAGCGTAACCAAAACTCATTTGGCTGAAATTACTGGTAAAGATGTGTCATTGCTGTCATTTAAATCCATTTGTTTATATGACAGTTTTGATGACGTGATGAGGGGTTAACTGACACAAGCACAAACAAGATCCACATTATGCTTGCGACAACCTCCAAATATCCCTCAAGTCTGGAAATAAAAAGTATCTGCAAAGGGAAAAGATGAGAATGTAATTCTTCAAATTTGCGGTGCAGCATCTAATGTCTCTTAAGTATCATTCAAGGGGTGAGAACAGCTCAACAATGCAAGAGAAAGAGTAGCGTGCAGTTTAGTCTCCCTGAAAACGTCATAAAAAAGAAACAGAACATCTATAAAAGTCAGTGATTCATCACTGTTGATTACCAACCTGTATTTATTGACTACTGCGCCTCACTAACTGCCGTTTCTGAGCGCAGAGATGATGGATGGGTTAATGTTCCTCCCTCCTCAGCTGCACAGCGGAATAAATGTCAAATTAACACAAAATGCAATGGCTCGTCCTGAATGCCATAAACTCAACCCCGTAAAACTTTGTCTGAAAAAGAGAGAGAGAAAAAAAAAAGTCCCTGCCAAGGAGCTGACAGTTAATTTGTTGCTGTGACAACAGAGCCAGTGGGTGTGGCTCATGTCACCTGTGATGGGTTAATGACGGGTTTTCAAGCGCCGAGCTGCGTTTATAGACTGGAAGAGCTGGTCGGGCTGGAGGAGGCACTGCTCCCAGATCAGCTTCAGGCCTCGGCGGAGGAAGGAGAGCAGCGGGAGGAAGAGCTGGTCCTGAATCAGAGCCCGCCGGCCACCTCACCTCTCAGGATTCACCACCTGGACCAGCTGCTGTGATTGGCTGAGAGGAACTCATGGGAGAGTGATTGGCTGCCTCCAGCAGTGCAGCTTGGCCTGTAAAATATGAATCACTAAAGAATCTCTAATTAAGAGTAATGACTCTTGAGTAACGAGAAGTGAGGGCTGATGTGAGTGTGCAGAACAATGATTGTGATGATTACAGGTAATCGCAAAGAAAATAAGGTTTTATTCTGAAGTTAAAGCTCTGCTGCAGACTGAGCACTCTGTCATTTAATTTACTGCTTAATTTCCATGGTGCTTATTACCTGAGAAATAGCTTAATGCTTTAAGAGGTGGTAAATGAACAATTTCGGAGTTTCACATTACAAGCCCAGATTGAAAAGGGTTTGGCTTTAACTTGTTTGGTTAAACAACAACAGGCATGCACACACATTAAGTTCTCCAAGTTCACTAAGTAACACACTGTTAAGAAGTTAAAGTTTTAATTTTTTTTTGTATTGATTGCTTTACTCATGCTGAGTTGCAGTTCCAAATTCCCAGAAGTTGGAACTGGGAAATTCCAACTTCCCAGTCGTAAAAATCAAATGGAACGCCCTCAGATTTCTCACTGGGAAAAACTCCAACTACCTCCAGGTACGACTTGAAAGGCCAACTTTGTGTTCCAATATGACCGCTTCTCACATCGGTAGTAAAATGTGATGGAGACATATTTATTTTTCAAGATACGCATGCAGGAGTACGTCTAAGATCAGTTTTAAATTTAGTGCCTGCAAGTCCAAACTGAACAAATTCAGTCTAATTTTAAGCTTTGCTTATGAAAAGCAAAGCTTAAGATGATGTTTGTAAAAGGTACTGCAAACAATTTTTACTAGCGTCACCATGTTGAAATTTCTTCTTAACGAGAATGCTGTTACCTCGGGTCTGACATCAAACCCAGTTCCGTCTTCCGAGGTACCCATAATGCAGCACTGTTGCTTGTGGGTAACAATGAAGTTATGTGTTTTGTGGTGTGTTGAAGGGTGAACTGTGCTGAAGTTCACCTTCCTTTAGTTCATCACGTCGGTCCATATTTCAGACATGATCCAAAGAATGGACCGTGGAATTTAAGGATTCCACACAGATGAAGCAACAATGGAGGAACTTTGAATAGGAACACCAAGTACTGTCAATGATTTTTCACCTTGCAGAACGACCTTTAGCAGTATTTACTCTTTCATGTCGTGGTGAAGGTCTTTGCTCTTGCTTATACGTACATGGGTCTCTTAAGGTCCCACCAAAGCTGTTTGGATTCTTTTCTTTTTTCAGAAATTCTGATGTACTGCAGATTTGCTGCTGTATGAGATCATATAGCAGTAAATGAGAACATTTTCTGATGATCCAGTTTGGGTAAAGTTAAGCTGATCTCTTTGCTTCCTATTTGACTTTAGAATACTTACTGACAATAAAGTACCCATTACAGAAAATAATCCCAAATCATAAACCCTCCACCACTGCGGTTGACAGTTTGGAGAAAATCCAAGTACTTTTTTTTGTTTTGCTAATTTTCTAAGCAAGATAGTCTGAATGTGGGTGGAATATGCTGGAGTGTGGAAATGTAGAGTTTATGTCCATTGTTTTTTTAAACTTGTACAACTTGAGGTTGTAAACGTAACATACAATAGGAAATCCAATATAATTCTCCCTTTGGTAATATCCTACAGTTTCCCAATGGCGTCACCAAACTGTTCCTGGGCCAGATAAGATGTTTAAGTTATGAGCTCCTCATGGCTTTGCACTGTCTTATTTCTAAAACCACTCAATCTTGAAAATTTATTTTACCTGCTTGTTGTAGCTTCATAAAAGAGAGTTTGAATGTAGATGCTTTTCTATCTGGTATACAGGAAATACATGCCTCCAGCTGTGCAGGTTGGGTTGTGAAATATGAATCACTAAAGAAGAGCTAATTAAATAACGTCTTAATTAGCTCTCTTGATTTTGTATCTGGTACAATGAAATACAAAAACATTTAGAGTTTCTGATTGCTTCATAGCCAATCAATATGCAACCATCCATACTGATGATGTTGTAATTACTTACACTATGGTAATAAAAACTGCCTTGTTGGGAGTTGAGACAGTAATTAAGGCTTAGATAAACATAAAATAAGTGTTTGGTAATCAACAAAATGGTTTAAGAAAGAAAAACATGACAGACACATCAGCCTCAGACAAGTGAATGTCACATCTCAGGACAATCTGACTCAACCTGTCATTCAGGTAAGCAGCAAACAGCTTCATAAAAAAAGCTATTCAAATGTTTGGTACACAAACAGTCGCCCAACGTGCCGATCAGACATGGACGTCAGCTTTCAGCGACCACCATCGCATGACCCGCCTCCATCTGTCTGCAGCCTGCACCTGCTCGCCAAACGGCTGAGTCGGCCGCTTTCAGACACCGCGTCTGGCTGGAAGCGATAACCAGAAACAAAAATCTGCCACCATCCACAAACGCAAGAGTTAGAACTGAACAGATGATTGATGTCTAATAATCATCATTACAGTTAAAGTCAGCTTTTTTACCTTTGCTTGAAAGATAATTTATACTTAAACTTTCAACTTAAGGATTTTCTCCTCTGTTGGGATGCAGCAATCAAAGGCAGTAAAGTTCCATAAATGGCAGTAAATATTCTTTCATTACACACTTCCTCCGCTTCACTCCCCCTGCCTGCTCCCCATAAACAGGACAATTTTTATTCAAATTAGCTCCTTTTTGCTCGTTAGTGCACCTGTGCTCTCCTCCAACTAATTAAGAGCTGAATCCTGCAAATTTCAGCATCCGCCTACGGTTGTTCTGTTACCAAATATTGAGCAAGGTAGCGCCGTGCTAATTAATGTTAGATGGAGGGGTGGAGTGCATGTGAGGGGAGAGGAGCAGCGGCTCATTGACATACATGTGAGGTAAAAAAAAATCAACAGGACCTGGAGCCATTGGTGGCTGTGGATTTGCTGAAGGCCCTCAAGCTCTTTGACACCCAGAGTGGGCTCCTCATCTTTTTCGCTGGTAGCAGGAGGGAACCGAGACAATAACTCGTTATACTTTTTAATCTATTCTAAGTTGAGTGCAGAAACTAAAGTGTTAGATTGGGGAGGAAAAAGGATCCTGCAGCTTGCAAGGTGAGTTTTCAGGGTTTTTTTGTGCCCAGACAGAACGTGTAAATAATGTTTGATTTCATTGATGCCAGCTGGGTGCTAATCACATTCCAGACAAAGGAAAATTGAATATTGCAACAATTAGCAAGTTTGATGGAGACAGTCACACAACCTTACTGCTGTGCTTATATTTAACTCTAATAAATGACTAAAACAGTGTCAGAGGAATTGCAATTAGGTACCAAAAGAGGTGTTGAAGATGCCAAACACTGCTGGAAACTAAAACAGTGATGAAAGAAGATTAGGAAGGCAGAAAGAATGCTTTATAAGAGATGATGTCAAACCGTAAGGCTCGTAGACAGCAGACAGAATGTTCTGGAGATCCAGTTGAACACCAGATGAAAATACAGTGAAAAACCCCATAAAGTCATAAGCAATAAGTTTGTCTACTGATCCAAAATTTCAGTTTTTTTATTGACCTTTCATGTTGTTTTTATTAAAAGCTATTTAGATATGTGAAAAGTTAAGTTTGACAAACACCCATTTTTAGTATTCTACCTCCTCCTGAGATACAGTAAAATCATGTTTGCACCAGTGCAGAACTCGCACAGAATTGACACTATGTGTGTATGAGTAAATCTTCATGCACAATGACAGAAAAACTTTTGAACACATCTACATTATCCAAGAACAACATCAATGATGTGATCTATGTTTTGATGCCATTTCCTTCAGTGGTTCTTAGTATAGCGCCCCTACAGGATAGGGGGAAATATACTGGGTGTGAAAACATCCTAAGTCATGCACATGATTATATTTAAAAAACAAACAAAAATAAAACCTCTTTTCCAATCATCTACTCCATATGTGTAACAATATTAGGAACAAACCTTCATATTAAATAAATGAAAATTTATATTCTGACGAGGCTCATTTGTCAGATTAATAAAAGTACCTTTGGAAAATAACCTTTAAGTATGTATCAAACATAATTTTTATTAATGATATTAGCAGAAATAGAGACTTGAAAATGTAGTTCACATAAAGTTTGTCTATATAATGTCTTTTTTACTCAGTGTTAACACATGAATGAGTCAATAATCAGGATTATGTTAGAAGTTTATATCAAAGTCAAAGTTCTTTTAGAATGTTTTTATATAAAACAGCATTTTCATAACATGGAAGGTAATATAATGAAGTATATTACAGAGTTTTTAGTTCTGATTTAAGAGCTTCCTGCTCTCAACATGCTGTTAAACATGACTAACAACATCAGATGAAGACATGAACACACCTGGATTCTACATGAGTCAAAATGAGTCATCTCAGACATTTTGCTGTATTTTCAGTATGAGGCTATCTCATGCCTGACATCATGTTTATTCATTTCTTCATTCAAACCCTCTCTGACTTGGTTGTTATTTACCTTCCGGAGCCCTCCGCCCCACAGGTTTCCCAGCCTCTGTGGAGACATTTGTTCAGATCATTTGTTTAAAAGGTGGAGGCAGGTTAAGAGGAGGCCTCGTTACCCGGCTCTGTCTTTTCAAACCCTGAAAGCGAACCCTTTTCACTGAGCCCCCTCCTCCTTCACTCTGCTTGTTCAGCAGCAGCCATGCATGCTTAAATTGAGGGAGGAGGACGACGCATCCTGCAAATTAGCAGGCTGATTTCCCTCGCTGGGTTTGAACAGAGGATCCTGCGGCTCATTGCCAGGCCCCAAACACGAGGCCAGTGTCACCGAAGGCGATTCAAAACGTTTCAGCCAGTGTTGTTACAGACAGGCTTTACCCAAATGTCCTGTGCATGGTCTGTTTAGCTCCAGCAGCAGCAGCAGCAGCAGATCAGCAAATCATCAGCAGTAGCAAGGCTACTGACGTGGATCTCAGCTCATTTTAAAGCTTTATTTCACTATTTCTATCTATCCTTTTAGATTAAATCAGGAAAACAAAAAGTCCAACTGGACAGTAGATGATTAGCTTTTAGTTGTCTTCAGTCTAACCCAGAGTTCTTGGGGGCTTAGCATTAAACTTTTAAGAAAGGAATAGAGTCAGTCAAATTATTTTCCTAAAGAAAAATCAGGTCACAATGATTAATCAGCAATATTATCAATTGAGTGTAAAATACAAACAATATATATGCAGTAAAAGTATAGTAAATCCCAAAACCTTTTAACCGAAATATTCAAATCAATGTCGGTAGCTAGTTCATTACAAATGAATTTAGGTTTGAATTGCAAAAAATAAAATAAAAAAACAGACCAAAACACAAGTAATTGTTTTGTGTTCAATTACATATTTCCAAAGGTTATAGTGACCCTGTCATAAAAATAATTTAATGTTCCATCGTAAGAATTAATTAGAACACAAAGCAGGTTAGTCAGCAGCTGGAGACACATCCTAAGGCAACTTTACTTTCCACTTGTTGCTCTGAATAGTAGGCCAGCTGCACACGATGCTCGAGTTCACTTTTTGAGAAAGGCATAAAAGGCTTTTAGGATTTTTTTCTTAGCTTATGAATGAGCTGTTTCTTTTAACAACAACTACTTCATTGCTTGTAACTTGTTGCAAAATTTTGATTCAAAGGAGATTTACCTTAAAACAACAGCAAAAACATAGTTGATGTTGTTATGAATGTGTTTAAATCTTTACAAAGAGCAGTATCGTGTTAAAAAATATGGCTCCATAAACGATCTATAAGCATATTTTTTGAGGCTATTTATGTGAGCCAGTCTTGGACATTTTCTAAGCTCGACAAAAATTTGAATATTGGTGATGGAATCACCAATATTGGCATGATGGAATCCATGTCGATGTTAATGCACTTTGGTCCATGCATTAACATCGGCATGGACCATACTTTTTTTTTTACTTATTGGTATGAGTCTGATTAATAAAACTGAGCTGACATTAGCAGTTGCTGTTTATTTCCATCTTGTTGCCATTTGTGTGGGTTTCAGGATGGGGTAGAGGGTTTAGGTATGTGGTGTTTGGAGCCAATGTCCAGCAGTCAATGGGAGAGACAAGGATTAACTTCCTAGGCATGCTAACCTCTAGCCTTTTCAACGCTAACATATGTGCATAGTATCCTCATTTTACCAGTCCCAGCTCTTCAGCTACTGGTGCCGGCCTATCATTGATCAGATCAGTAGCTGGCTTCAGAATGAATATAGCCTCCTGCAACAAGAAAGTAGCCAACTTTGGTTGCACAATAGTCTTAAATTTGGCCCTAATATTGCTAATTAAAACAGCACCTTCATGATCATGTTGCCCACTGATATAACCTGGAAGGCCAGGACTCATTATTGTGCTGCAGGATTTGAATGATCTTACCTCTAATGAAAGAATTAATTCTGTTTACCATCAGAGGTTTTATGGATTAGAATGGAAATAATCCTCCCTTCTCCATGTAAATGTATGAAGCTGACTGGAACAAGGAGGGTAATAATGGAATGCATGTTTTACATAAATTCAATGAGGCAGTAAACTGTTCAGGGTTGGCCTTCCAGTGAGCGAGCAGAAGTACAATGAATTATCCACTCTAAAGAAGCTTCATACTGATTATAAGTTGGAACCTTAAACAGTAATTAGTCTATAATTTATGAACTAAACACTTCTGATGCTGTCAGTCTCTTGTTTTTCACCAAGTTTATTTTGAGAAGGGTCATCTCCCCTTCATTATAGGTTAACATCTCAGACTTTTCTCTGCAGCCATCTGGATGATTGTGAAGAGCAGGAACATCTCCATAGTGACAGTGTTTATCAAAGCTGTAGATTGATTAGCTGTCTTTCCACAACTGAGTTTTCTCTCATCCGTGGGCCCATGGAGATTTTCCAGCTCTGCCCATCATCAGGTTCTGCTCTTTGCAACAGAAGACCATCAGACTAAAATGACCTGGGACCATCTGTGTAATGGTCCTCCAACTAATCAGCGGGCAAATTTAATTTGTAGTGACAGTCAGCATGTGAACATGCTCACAGGGTTCAGCTGTCAGTGTGGTGGACTCTCCTCCAGGTCATGTTTTGGATCACAAATAAATCCCTCTGTTGGTTTTATCGTAACGATGTTTGTTTAATTTTTGACTGACCAGAGCCATTAAAGTTGTCATTTGTAATTATGAGATCTCCAGTATGATCTCTAATTGGCATCAGATTCTGAACACAAAGTGTAAGCAGTTAAATATATTTATATTTCAACCCAACTTACTGTTTAGTTTAAAGTCATTCATGCACCTGGTAGGTTTATGTTTAAATTTGCATTCTAACATTGGTATGTTTTATATTGACTAGAAGTAAACTAACGATTTGTGACTTCTTCCTGATTTGGTGCTTATCACCAAAGATAAATCATTAAAATTTCATTTTTACAATTTGTAAAAGATAAAGTTTTGTTTTTGTTTTGGCTTTTCTGCTGAAATTGAGCTGCATAATGTTTGCTTCAGGATTTTGCTTTAAACTGATTATGTACCCTGGTTTTGAGGATGTTAAGGTTATGCTTTGGGACAGAATTTCTCATTTAGTTTTCAAACAGGTCAAAAGTTGGTTGGAGAATAGTTTTGGTCTGGTTTTTGCCTTTCCCTGGTCTTTGTTTGATGATTTTGGACATCGGATTGCAACTGGTTGCCATCTTGTATTGGGTTCAATTTAATCAGTCTTAATTTGTGACTGACTCCAACATTTTTCTTTTTTTTATGAGAGATTGATCTGAATTTGTTTAAAAATGTTATAGCTTTGGTTTCTAACTGTTCTATTTCAGTGTTTGAAATAGTTTTCAGTTTTGTATTTATTTTTAAGGGTCAACATTTTAATTTGAGATTGATCTATGACTTGGTTTTGAAAAATGTTTGTTCTTGCAATTAATTGGATTTAAAATGGTTTTGATCTTGATCTTTGTCTAATTGGTAGAATTGTGTTTTACTCCTCATTTGAATCTAGATTTACTGATGGAGTATATTAAGGACTGATGATTCAGTTTTAGGGAACTTTTGGCTTTGATGTTGAATTAACTTAGGTATTATTTTTATCTTTTTTTTAAATGGTTTTAGATTTAGAATTTGGAATAGTTATATTTTTGTTAGGGTTTTGATTTTACTCTTCATAAGAGAAAATTGAGCTGTTCATTCATGAGTTTTGTTGCAGCTCTCACCATAATATCAACAGGGTGAGATGTCATTTCTAGGATCAGGTAATTGGCACAATAGTGATTGTAATTAGTGAGGACATGTTAAAACTTCTACATATCCCCCAGTACCTTTTGCTTACTCATAGGAGCACATAAACCTTTGTGGATTTTCATTTGATTCAGTTGGAACAGCTTTATTTCCCATGTTTTAAACACTCTCCTGCACTAGGAGTCATTTTGCAGCCATTCAGCTTGCAAGCAGTAAAAGCTGCGAGGACAACAATCAGCTTTCCTGTAACATGGTATAATAATAGTTCACATTTGGTGAGAATTGCACAGAGAGCCTCAGAAGGGAACAAAAAAACTGACTGGCTGTTGGTACAGAAACCTCTTGCCAGCACTAGACAGTCGGTGTGAGTTTAAAGTGTTGGTTTAAAAGTTGTAATCGTAAGCATATGCACCACAATCTGTTCTGTTATTTATTGGTGTGCTAATCACCGAGCACGGCAACATTTCTCTCCCTCATGTCTGCCTGCGCAAGAAGCTCATATGAATCTGGAACAAATTCACAAGTAATAATTCATAGGCTAATCTCACTCCATGACTCTAATTAACGCATCATTAAAAGCATAATTCAGATAATTATAATTTCTCACTTTTTAAATGAGAGATGTGGAAGAAGGGGAAGGGTGTCTGAGGAGCCAATTTAGTGAGTGAAACAGATTCTGAGGCAGCACAGAGCCGAGTGGGTGTATGGGGAGAGAAACACAGCAAGATGAGAAATAAATAAATAATTAAAAAAATAAAGATGGAAAAACAAACAGCTCCACACAAAACAAGTCATAGAGAAGGTGACACTGCATCACACATTGAAACATGTCCAGGACCATGTGGTTGTTAAGAGGTTATTCAGAAAACTGCAAAAAACTCATCATCAGGGCCAGAATTACGTTCATGTGGCTATTGACTCTATGACCTGATGATGAAATATATACAGTCTTCAGGTTTTTTTTGCAGTTTTCATCATTATTATTATAGCATGTCATCAACACATCCCTAACAATGAGACAAAACAGCAAGGATGCTTGTAAATAAAATTCAAGTTGAATGTTCAACACTTCCAATGATTTATAGCTTTACTTCTGCTATAGCTACAGTCTTTTATGATGCTGTTAAGATAAAGATTCTGGTTATGAATTATTTACTTGAATATGTTTCAGGACTTCATTTGGGATTTTTTTTGTGGGATTGCAAAAACTGATTCTTTTAGGAAAAGAAGGTATTGAAACTATAAAAACTACTTGGTCAGTCTATGATTTTTTTGTCCCACTCATTGTGCAGTTTATCTTTTAGTATTTAAACCTCACACCCATCCCCTCTTTCATTCATTCTCACCTAAATCCTATCTACTCTACATACTCATCTCACACTTCTCATCTCATCAGCTCATCTCTTCAAACATTTTTATAATCCTGGTATTCCTTGTTCTTTGTAATTCTTCTCAACTTTCTTCATATTTTTCATTCAGAAGTTCACCTGTCCCGGTCTGAAAAAAACAACCAGAGACAGGATAGGGATCTTAACATTGTCAGTCATGCTTGTGCATGCGCTGCTCACATCCTTTCCCTTGCTCTCTGCTTTGCTACAGTGTCTTACCCAAACAAATGAACAGACTAGTTAGCATGGTGATGGTGGGTAGACAGTTTCCCTCTAATGGTAAGTTGTTCTTTCTACCACTAGCACCATGGCAGCAGTATTTTTCTGCAGAGGGCAGCAGGACTACAGGGAGTAATCAGTTGAGCTTGATTTTTCACAGATTATCTATCTCATCTTAACTGTCATGCTTTCATATGACAGTTTTAAGAAAACATTTCTATAAAATATATACTTCACCGTTAATAAATGAGTAATCCCAATCCTTTTACCTCAGGTACTATATGAAGAGAACAGCTTGAGCTTGGACATATGATTTGCTACAAAAGTCTTGAAGATTACTGTTCTTCCTTGTTTGGAATACCTTAGCTATATCTTTAAACAAAACTGGCTATGTGTGGGTCTCTCATGTCAGCAGTGAACCTCTTACTGTAGAGCACAAACTCTACAGTAAGAGTTGCCTTTATGTTACAAATGACGTTCACAAGGAAGCAGATCAACTACTTTTCAGGTTTGTAGGGTGAAGTCATCAGGAGACGCAGCAGATGTTCCTGCTTCCTGGCAACTGTCCAAATTAATTATCCCACCTTCAAACACACCTCAGCTCTCTTTTCAGAGGTGTGAACAAGGTAATCAGTTCTCTCCTCCATATTTCCAAAAAGAATTTCCAACACTTAAATAAAACTGTCTTATGAAATATGCAACTCCTCTGTGAAACTACAGTAATTCTGGGCTAGAAATCTGATAAAAGCATCAATTTATGATCATAAAACCTGTAGAACATGGACATTTTTTAAACTTAAAAAGTTTAAAAAGAGATGGTTCAATCTCTGTGAACTATCTTTAGTTTTAGTTTCTTTCCTGCAGCAAGACAAGGATAGTTCTAATAATTAAACAAATCATGTAAAAAAATAAAATAAAAAAATCAGTAAATAAAAATTTAAATAAATAAATAACTAAGTATGTACAGGCTAATTGTGTTGTTGTATCCCTATACACTAAAGCAGGGGTGCCAAACTCCAGTCCTCAAGGGCCGGTGCCCTGCAACTTTTAGATGTTCCTCTGCTGCACCACATCTGAATAGAATAATTAGGTCATCAGCAAGGCTCTGGATAACTAATCTACACAAGGAAGAGGTAATTAAGCTATTTCATTCCAGAGTTTTGTACCAGTGGCACGTCGGAAAACTGCAGGACACTTGAGGACTGGAGTTTGACACCTGTGCACTAAAGGGAGGTTAAGGCATATAGCTGGAAACCTAAAGGCTATTCTGCCCATTCTAATCTTGGAAAACTTCATGGATTGTAGGTCAAGGTCAATTTTATTTAAAAAATGCAGATCTACTTAATATAAATTATCACTACATATGCACTATTAAAAACACCGGAGAGAGATAAAAGCAATAGTTAGCCGAACAGATCATTAGACACTGGGAAAGGTTATCGGACAATGGATGTGTTTTTGATTCAGGGGATCTGGGAATAAGTTTTAATTTTTTTTTTATCCTAAGAAGTTCTTTCAAGGAAGTAAAAAGTTTTAAGACTCTGTCAGCCATGTTCTGTATCTTTTTTTTTTTTTTTTTTTTGGTAAGGTAAATGTTTTGGTAACCCAGGACCTTCTTGTTAAAAATTGTGTTATGCAAGGCAACAGTAATACCAACTGTGCCACTGTGCAGCTCATGTCTTGATCAATCTAAACTAATTAAAAGAAATTTAAAACTGTGAAACAAAACAAATGTCTTTCTTGAAGACTTTGCTGTAAATCATAGTATTTTATTTAATTGAAAAATATGAGTGAATATATATTTTTATATTTTGGTAATGCAAACTAAGTCAAACTAAGTTTTTGGGTGTATAGTGAATTACAAAGTTGACTTTAATCAAATTAATTGAGTGGTTTTAGCTTATTGTTTATGTAGTTATACTAAGCAATTGAGGCCCAATTGAGGTAAAAACATTTTAAAAGTTCATCTAGTGAAGCAGTGCAGCTCTTATTAGCTATTTTTTTGGCATGTACATTTTCACACAAAAAAACCCTGCACCATGAAGAAGTTGTATGTTCATGTTCATGACAACTGCACTCTGCCTTAGGAGGCAGCTTTGCATATGACTCTATTGCATTTGCTGAAATAGGTGAGCAAAATATCAGTCCTTTCTAAATTTCATGTTAAATTGTGAGTAGAGAAATACATAAAAAGCCATTCAGAAAGCTTTGTGGTTTATTTACATATAAAAGAAAAAAAAATATTAATAAGCTTTAGGTACTGTTTAAGTAACTACAACATAATCAGATTTAAGCTATGCTCACTAAAATTGCACAAGTTATTATTACTCAATCTTCTGACA
This sequence comes from Alfaro cultratus, assembly GCA_903066825.1. Taxonomy (NCBI): domain Eukaryota; kingdom Metazoa; phylum Chordata; class Actinopteri; order Cyprinodontiformes; family Poeciliidae; genus Alfaro; species Alfaro cultratus. The sequence continues at coordinate 25,214 of CAEFZX010025734.1, forward strand.
AACCAAGTTAAAATTACCAGGAGGACCAGTCTGCTCCAACCTCAAGGATTTTGTTTTGTACTTTTTCCAAAATAGGGTCATAATAGTATATTTGTGTGTAGAGTTTTGAGGAAAAGATTCATTTAGTTCAATTAAATTAATGCCACCTCTCCAGGGTGTGCCCTGCCTCCAGCCCAACGACTGCTGGCGATAAGCATCAGCACCCCTGCTGTGAGCAAATATATTCCTATGTAATACATGACAAACCAAATTGTTTTGTCTTGTAATCTTTACATTTTGATACAGACATTGATGGTTAACCTATAATACATATTACATACATTATGCAAAAACAGAAAATGTTTGTGGTAGTAATTGATAATTAACCTTTAATTCTGAATTTTTACACTTAATCTGTTTAAAGACCAAACCTGAACAGAACCCAGTGTCTCAGTGCAGATGTGTCAGGTTGGGACCAGCAGTCGTCCTCATTACGAGCTCTGGATTGTTTGTACCTTCTCACCTGTCTGAGAGCTGGAGGTGTCAGCTCCGCTGTCTTAAATGTGGAAATAATTTCACCTTCCTTCCTCCTCCTAAACAACAAAGAACCTGAACAAGCAGCAGCTGCTGCACACTGTGATTTGAACACACACACAAACACACAAGAGACTTACCTGAAGCTAGAAAAAAAACAAAGATGCAGGAAATCCACATTAAGACTGAAAGGGCTGTTTTTTGTCACACATTTTTTTTAGCTTAACAGGCATTAATTAAAGGATCTTTTTTCTGAAACTGTTTGTAAGGAGAAGGTTCTCCTTAAGGAGTCCAGCATTAAAACATTCAGTTTCAGTCCAGTATTTGACAATTTTTAAAGCAGTAGTTCTGTTTTGGTTGTTTTTTAAGATACTGACCTGTGATTCAATTAGAAACAAACAAGCTCCTAAAAGAAGAGGACAAGTCAGCGAGTACAGTTTCGATGAAAGGTTGTATGTGTCTTCCAGCATTGCTTAGGGAGGTGGATGTGTCAGATGTGTAGCATCTACTGTACATAGATGGCAGAACCCAAGGTTTCACAGCAGCAAATTTCCCAAATAATCACAATGCCTTTGCTTGCTTTTATAGGTTTAGAATTGGAGAAAACTGGGTATTTCTCTATACTTGATAAAAAGACAAACTGATCACAAAACCTGTTTAGAACCTGAAAGTAACATAACAAAGTATCGTGAAAAGCTTGTGGAAGGAAAGCAAAAATATTTGACTCAAGTCATACATTTCAAAGCCAATGCTAGCAAATTATGATGAGATGTATGTAAACTTCTGATTTTGAAGAGATTTATAAACAAAACTGACACTTTATTTCCGCTAGTGTGGCATTTGGCAAATATAAATATTTGTTTTGTAATTTTAGCTGATCTAGAACAAGAGAAGCTTGTTCAGATTGAACTTTCAGCAGTTAGAAAAAAATAATGTGTACGTGTCTATTCGGTGTATGTACATTTCTGGTACAATATATATATATATTCAAATTGCACTAGGTACATGTAAAATAGTCTATTATGAAACTGTTGCAGCATCTAAATAAAAAAATACCTTTTTCTAAACTTCTGAAATGGTGCAAAAGTAGAATCTGGAAGGGCAGAAATATGAAAAATTTCATATTTTTAAGAAAATATGAAATTTCCCTGCTGTCATGACTACTCAAAGCTTTTGCTTCAAAAATAAATGTAACAGGAACGCTCCTTCCACCATCCTCCCTCCCCCGAACACTCCGGTAGCTGAAGTGTTTCTGCGCTTGGCTGCTGAAGGCCTGGAGCTGCAGATGGCCGGCTCGAGCCCAGTCCGAAATTTGCTTCTCGAGACGGATGGCTGGAGCAGCTCCCATTTGCCAACGGCCGGCTGCAAACACAATGACGAACGTCCAGTCACGAAAGCACAGAGCGCGCGGGCCTCGAGTTGACATTTTAACCCCCCACCTGCTGCAGACGCATGAGATGCTCTGATAGAGTCTTTTATTCATCTGCCACTGAGTAGCTCTGAAAATAGAAGCAGGGAAAGCACGACTAAGCTCGGAAATAACTGTTGGTCAGGGTATTTTAAGCAGATTAAAGAAGTGAGTCGGTACATATTTATGCCATAAACATCCATCAAGAAAAAGAAGCTCATCTTTATTCTTCAACAGTTTGTTTCAAACTTTTCCTGGACCATGTTGTTAATAAACAAATTTTAAAAAATAGAGTTCTTTATCATTATTCCATGTAATAATATGAGCCGTATGAGTAGGTGTTCTTTTTATTTTCCAGTTATTTTCCAGATCTTGGATGAGCATGCTGTAATTGTTCCTCAGCATCCCCTCCACTCATGGTGGGTGTCTGAGGGCTCACCCGAACAGACGACGGTGGTACGAGCCCAGCTCTCTCCTAGATGATGTGCTCCGACGTGGGTAGTGGTCGGCACCCATGGACCATGGAGGCGGTGGGAGTTTGGCCCAGTGAAGGCTGACGTTACAGTGTGGGCGTCGGTCTGGATCAAGGCCTCCATTCAGATGTTTGACTGAGAAGGTGGATGTTGGGGAGCTGAGGTCAGCGTTGTTGGTTGTATTTTGGGCTGAAGCCTCAGTGTGGGTGTCTGGGAAGAATGATGATTCTTTAAATTGGTTAAAACAATGACAGCACTGAGAGATTAATAAACCAATCATCAATACGGTCACATTTTTTAAGATAAATCCTTGTCTGTGCCCAGTATGAGCAGATTGGACTGTGCAGAAAATTAATTTCTTGTCAGCAGATATGTTTGAATATCTTTGCAGAAGACAGTAAAAACTAAGTGAAGATGCTACATCTAAAAAAAAACAACATAATTTTAGAAACAATGTTGAATAAAAAAAAACTGATATTCGAAGGAATCAATGGACTGATATCAGTGTAAGACTGTTAAAACTAGCTTCAACTGCAAATAAGCAAGGTGCAGAGTTATTTCTTGAGCTAAATGCCAATCTGCTAAATGAGCTGATTGTCTTTATTATTGATTGAGAAACATTTTATCAAAGCATTCTGAGCTTTTCCCAAGGAATGCAAACCAAATTAAGACCAATACAGCAAAAAACAGACAGACTAAGCGTTGTCTGTCTGCTTTTTGCTGACAGACAAAAAAACAGAACTCAGACTAAACCAGACTAAACCAGACTGAGTTCTGGTTTAGTCTATGACTAAACCAGAACTTCATTCTGACTATCATAAACCCCGGAGGCTAAGGCTGAATTAAAAGGTGATGAAGGTAATTCTCATCAGAAATGATACTATTAGAAATCTTATAATCCTTCTCTCCATTTTATTTTAACATTTTAACAATTTTTGCATGTAGTTGCAACTTATAAATGCCATATTTTACACCTTACTGACTTACATGCTGGTCCATCAATAACACACATGAGAAACTAATTAAAGCCATTCTTTCCTGTGAAAGTGACTAGAATAATGATAAACATATAGTACGTGAGTTTGTTATTTTTACTTGATAGGGAGAAAACTACATGGACCATAAGTTTGATTGGTTGTAAAGCAATGTCTAACCAGTGTGATTTTATGTTACAGAGTTTAATTTAATATGGACTGGTGTCCATAGACAAGACATCTAGAATGATATTTGTTTGACAGATGAGTCGACAGTACAGATGGTTGGCCTTAATGCACAGCTCAAAAGCCAACACAGCATATCAACACAAATACTTCACAACAGCTGTTGAGCATGGTGGTAAAGGGCTGATGATTGTGTCTTGTAATGCAACTACAGGAATTTGGAAACTTACTGTCTTTGGGTCACTAAACGGAGCTGTCCAGGCACTTGAAGTCAGCCCACCGTGGTTAAATTCACATTCTTCACTTAGTTAAATAAGTGGAGGATTATTTACCTTTAATGTTGCATGTTTCAATTCGCTCCCAGATACATAATTTGATCATGCTTTGATGGGTTCTTAGGTAAATTTGTCAAGGGCAACTTCTAGAAACAAAGTGTTTAAAAAGCAAGGAGGAAAATTTACAGTTAGTGACAGGCTCAGTTATAAATAAAGGATATTTATCAGTTTCCACAGGTTAAAGTCAGAACAAGGAAACAGTAGTTCTTAGGGGTGTGGTTAGATTTCACAAGGCGTACTTTGCTCATTAAGATGGGTTTATATTTAAAATAGAAAAAAATCTTCTGCTGTCTGAGAAAAGGGTGCTGTAAACAACATTTGGTTTTTGGCAGGTGTTAATTTTCACCCATGAGGGCTAACCTGGAAAAATGACACATATGATATACAAAAAAAGAAAAAACTAAAAAAAACAACAACAATTATGTGGTTCTTTACTCTACAAAATGCATTTTTTTTGGTCACTGAAAAGCATACAAGAACCCAGGTACAACCTTAGCTCTCAGAAATCTGAATATTCAAGTATAACATTAATCTCTCTTGGAGAAGAACTCCTGCTTGACTCTTTTGTTTTGGTGCTTGGACTTGGGCCTCTTAAACACTTTGCAAAGCCAAAAGAGAGGAGCGAGAGAGCTTGACACAGAGAGGAAGAAGTAAAGGGAGAGGGAGAGAGAAAAGCAAAATGAGCGTTTAGCTGCTGGTGTGAATTGCCTTTCACACCAGACAGATTTCCTGATCCCATAATGGCTCGAGCTCGTGTTTCCTGGTGCAAATTCTCGGTGGCGCTTGTGTCGGCTGCACATGCTCCGGCGGCCTAATGAGGCAGCATTAGCCAGGGGAGACGTGGTAATTAGAGCCAACGTCAGCGCCGAGGACAGATGGCACGCTAAGACAAGCCTCTCGACTTCTCCTCAGCTGAGTGTGTGTGTGCTTGTGTCTGTCCTGACAGATGAGAGGGGAGGCGAAATGTGTCAAAGATGGAGAAAAGGAGGATGAAGGAGACCTTAGAATGTGTCAAAAACAGGAACTGAAACTGCACTGCTGAAATAAAGAGATAAATAATGAATGAGATAAAAAAGGAAGAAGTGTTTACAAAATGACAGACAGACGGACGGACAGACAGATAGATGGGTAATTGGTCTATCTATCAACTGACCCCACACCTATATCAGTTTCATCTGTGAAACTCCTGGAGTTTGCAGATGACCCCACAGTCATAGGTTTGATCCAAGACAATGACGAGACAAGACAGCTGGTCCACTGATGCAATGAGTCACCTCAATTGAATTCAGTTGAATTCAAGACAGACAGACAGACAGACTGACTGACTGACTGACTGACTGACTGACTGACTGACTGACTGACTGACTGACTGACCACTTGGAAGAAGGTCCATCAGAGACTGCATTTCCTGCAGCAACTCAGGAAGTGTCTTCCAGCAATCGAGCTTCAGGTCATCCTCTGCACTGCTAACATACAGTCTGTCCAGTGGGAAGCCATTACTGTGTGGTTTGGCTCATCCACAAACAGGACAAGAGGATAACAGAGGCTGACCTTTCTTTTATCTAAGACTTGTGCAATTTTAGGGTGAGGAAAAAAGCATCTAAAATCTCTACAGACTCCACATGTCCTAACAACAAAGTGTAACCCTTTTACCTTCAAGTCGGCACTGCAAAAATGAACTGCTACACAACCAATCTCTTCCACCAACGTGTCTTCCTGATGAACACAATGATAATCTTTTAGCTGGAGAAGTCAGCTACCCTGCTGTGAAACAAAATAAGCATATTTATGCAGCTTTCTTTCATATTTTCTTTGTACAAATAATGTCTGTACATATACATGTAAATACTGTTAATGTATCCTTTATTTCGTCTTCAGTTTATGTATTTATACTTTATGTCTGCACGTTATGAGTGCTTGAAAACCAAAGTCAAATTCCTTGTTTGTACACAAAGTGTTGGCCAATAATCCAGTGATAGATTTAGGATTACGGCAAAACAGTTGAATTACAAGAAGAAGTGAGACAGACTGCAATGTGAGGAAAGGAATGTGGGAGCGTCGGAGGAAGATGAAGGGTGAGAGTGGAGGAAGAGTGATAAATATAGACCAAGAGGTGAGGAAGAAGAGAGAAGAGTTAAGAAGGGGAGAACTCAGAGAATGACTGACAATGAGAAGAAACACAGGAGGAAATAAGAATAAAAAGGAAACAAAGGAGTAGCGGAAATAAAAAGGAGTGACTGGAGCATGACAGGAAATAAAAAAGTCACAAAACATTTGGGAGAAAAGCATAATAATCCTGCTTTATGGTCAATATTCAATTAAATGAGGTGATATGAAAATGAAAAAGATTTATCAAGTTGGAATAATTGAGATACATGAAATTAATTTAAACTTTTAAAAGTTTTGATTTACCAGTTATTGGTAAACTGGTAAACTTTGCTTTTTCTTACACATACATATTTTAGATAATCAAATTTAATATCAGATGAAGATGGCAAATAGATAAAAAAATAATTTTCAAATGATGAAGCTGCAGTACGTAACTTTTATAAAGAATGTTTGTTTTTTTTTGTTTGTTTTTTACATATTCTTAAAAACTGTCACCATGTAGTGAGAGTATGTTAAAGAGACAGATAACCTGTGGAAAGATTGATCTCCTCCACTCCTTCTCTTATTGCCATCTGAAGAAATACACCACTCCCGATCATAAACAAGCAATCAGAGCCAGTAGGAAGGTCTTAACGCTGTCACTCAACGTCATGTACTCGCTTCTAAATGTGCTAATGGTGGAGTAGCAACTTATCGTTATAGGAAAACTATTTATCCATTAGTGCCCATGCTAACTAGTCTAGCATTCACAACAAGATCTGATGACGGGGTAACACTATGGCAATATAAGAGAGTAAGAGGGAATGGAGGGAAGGGGGATGAGCAGCGCCACACGGAATTGTGATTGACAAGCGCTAAGACCCGCCTCCTTGTTCTTATTGGCTGCTGGTAGTTAGCACCAAGAGCACTGAGAGAAGCCAAAGGAGCTCATATTATTCACACATTAGTCTGTCTTATAACTTACTGTCACGACAATGTGACAGTTTCAAGAAATATGTAAAAAGAAAAAAAAAGGTTTCATTTTAATAAATTGCATACTGCAGCTTTAAGGAAAAACAGATATCCATGGGTATGAATAATGTTTGCCTTGATCATATCTATTGGAAAATGCTGATAAACATAAATGATGCCTAACATTGCAGCTTCTACTGTCAATTTGAGTTGTTACAGCTGAGACTTTTCTCCTGGTCCTATTTGTTGAGATACCTGATTTTTATAAATGAGTTAAGCTTTGTTTCTTCAGCATTTTTACTGTTTATACTGCATTTTGTAGTAGACAGACAAAAAATACAAAGGTCCTGCTGTTCATTAATGCTTCTCAACAAACTGCTGTTTTTAAATGGGGCTTTTGAAACAGTTGTAGTGAAAAACCACATTATGGGACACAAATCTAGACTGTAAGGACTTGATTTGCCATGAATAAATAGCTAAAATGTACTTTATTACTAAGGTGCAATAAAGCAGAAAATAAAATAAATATTTGAAAGTGACTCTGGATGAGTTACAGTCAGTAACTTTGTCTGCTATAATCAGTATGAACTTGAATTATACAGTATATTGATTTGGAGTTTCTAATAATTTATTTCTAATGGGATTAGGGTTTCTAGCACCATTTGCATCACAACATTTTACTTTATTCATCTGTTTGTTTCACACAGGTGAAAAGCAAAATAATAATTCAATTAATATTCAAAGTAGATTCTTACAACCTGTCTGTGTCAGTAGCTGCTTTCAGGTGAGTAAACAGGAATACTTCCTGCACAGAGTCCGCTGCTCTTTCTCTTACCAGCTTTCCGTCTTGACGTCTCCTGTTGATGTTTCTTCATGCAGGTTAATTCCATGTAATCAGGTGCTTCATACGCTCATTATCTCGCCTGCTCAGGTGTTGTTGACATGCATGTATAATTAGGTGGTAGCTACCTTGTTAGCGGTAGTGATGATAACACTGTGTTACAGCTCTACCTGTCCTCCCTGCCCTCTTTGACACCATGGTTTTGACTGCCCTAATTATCTTTGTCACTATCTTCCAATGTGTTTCATGAGCGTCTTGTTGATGGTAATTTATTGTTCATGTAATCAAATATTACCATGTGCTCTGCTTTTGCCCAGTGGCACATTTAGTGTTAATTAGGCTGCAGTAGAACAGCGTGGATGGAGAGAAGAGAGAAAAATGTGGAAAGTTGTTGACAGACAATCAACTTCTCACTTTCAGAGCAGATAGAGCGTTGCAAATAGTAGGATGAGAAACGCTGGTGGCAAACGGCTGCAGATCAGCAGCCAAGCAGAGCCTGTTTGGTGTCATTAGCAAGTCTTTTTTGTGTGAGAGTGGAAAGAGGGATATTAATATGATTTGTCATCTCAACTTATGAACATATGAATCAGTGTTTACCAATGAATTTGCAGCACTGCCGGCAGGGTCCAGCTCAACTGAAGAATTTCTCAGAAATGTGACTTTTTGAAATCAAATTTATTTGAAGTGTCAAAAATAACTCATATGTCAACATGGAATGCTTTAAAAGTCTGGCAATGGCAATAGTCATACTAAAAGAAAGTAAGCATTCCTTCAGTTCTTCAGAGTTTTATGTGTCAGGACATAATAGAAATGATCTGGGATGTGTTTACCATAGCAGAAAGAAATCAGCAATGACCTCGGAGACTCAACTGCTGTAGTCCATCAATCTGAGAAGGATTAGGGAACTGTTTTCAAACAATTTGAACTACACCTTTAAGGAATTCCCTCCTCAAAACATTGTCCCCTGTTGTAGCAGTATGAGAATTTCAAAAGCATTAACCCAAGAAATAAGGTAGAGGATTGTGGAAGTCCAAAATTCTGGGTAAATTACATTAGTTTCCAGATGCCTGCAAGTTCCACATTTATCTGAAGGTATTGTGGTAAAAGTGTAAATACTGTACAAAATACTGTGAAGTCATTACTCATGACCATTATTATATTGGAAGAAAAAGGATGAAGCTTGCAAGTCTTAAAAAATACTAATAGCATCACCAAAGTAAGGGAATTGTGGAGGTTTGTCCATCTTTCCCCCAGTGTTTGTATTTATTTAAATGTTTTCACACAATATATTTATAATTTCATTTTTCTTTGCTGGTGGTTATTGCATTAGGTTGTTTACTAATTTGGGTGCACACATTTGGGAAACACCTTATGTTTATTTAGATCATTAACTATTTTGTTTGCTGAGTTTGAGGGACTGACTGGGGGAAGATGATTGGTTGTAAGGGAAACCAGGAAGTGGAACAAACCATCAGGCTGCTTGAAGCAGGGGACTTGATGTTGAAGATTCTTCCTCACTCCACTAATAGCATAACTGCTAAAACATTTATGGTGTTAGGTTATTTTGTTTTTATAATTATGTTAAAGTCAAAATGTTTTAGTTTGAATTAGTTATTTATGTTTATACATTATTTGTCTTTGTCTCTTCTCCCACCCCTCCTCTCCTTGTGTGGGCTAGCCTTTGTGTATAAATTCCCCTGTGTGAATTTTGGTTTGTCATGCTGAGTTAGGTATGCCTTAGTTGGTTTCTTTTGGGCCTATTTTTGCTATATTTTTGAGATTTGTTGTTGAAAGCCTTTTGTTAAGATTTAAAAAAATAAATAAATAGAAGATATTTTTTCTATATGCCTTTGTCCTTGTGCCTTACTGGTTGGGCCTTAACAGGAATGATATCATCATGTTGTGTGGGTTTCTTCGCTAAAGGAGGAAGTGGTGCACTCTGCAAAATGGCACTGTGAGAAAGAGCAATATGAGAAAAGATTGAAAAAACATTCTAAGATATATGCTGGAAATATAAAACATAGCAGCAAATTGACCTTTCAAATTGAATGACTCTAATCATACCAATAAATTACGTACAAGAATAGTTTAGTCTTATTTAAAATGTCAGATAACTGGTCTTTTTATATAGTGTGTAATATCAGTTTTTTTCTCAGCATTTTAAAGCTTTTTTGTGGTTAATTGTTTTGTTTACCTGTGAAAATGGGTTTCACCAAGAGCTGACCCCAGTGGAAATTGTACCACTATCCCTGTTAGTGTTAATACCTTGCTTTGCTCTCTAGAGAAGGAACACTTCCATCTCAGCTGCTGACTGCAGAAGTGTTATGGTACACACATCACACTTCTATACACACTATATATACACACAGTTAAAATATACATCCTGAAAGTTGCACATACTACCACTGTCACACCCACCAACACCTTAATTGTGCATCCTCCGTCCTCACACCACCTGAAGCACATTGAAAATAATCCACCAATTATTTATGCAGTAAAACACAGAAACACTAACAATTACAATTTAGATAAACACTGACTGTTTTTGTGCATTACATAGGACTATCAATTTTATTCTTCAGTCTACATATAATGACATTTAAGCTCTGGAGAGGCTTATTTAAAGACACCTAAATCTAAAGATAGTGACAATGCTAGGGATTTCTTACTATGACATTGTTTTATAGATTGCTTCTCCAGAAAAACTGCAGATTTTGGCAGTTTTATAAATTACATTTTGAGCTGACCAGTGCCCTAATGTCTATCTTGAATGTTACAAACTGGAGGCAGTCCTGATCAGTAAAGTCATAAGACCAAAAGATTTAGTGTCACTTCAATAACTTCAGATTGTTTGTTACTGTCCCTTGACAAGATCAATGCTTATTGTCAAATCTGACTGTGACTGTGTAAAACTCCAGGCCTAAATCAAATACTTAAAAGGGTTACATTTTCATGCCCTCCTTAATTGAACCTTCAGTGTCGACAACAGACAGCAACACTGCTTTTTATTCATCTCTATTTTTTGAACAAAGTCCTTTGTAAATAAATTATTCCACCAGCATCCTTTAACTAGAAAGCAGTGATATGTTGCATATGTTTTTCTGCAAGGTACTAAACTCCTTAAGTCTAACTCCCTTTACTCAGAGGTCAACTTTATCAACTGCAGTGATAAGTCCCTCCCAGTTAACATTCTATTTAATTCCCTTAGCCTGCAGATTATGACCCATCTCAGAATTCATAGAGAATTTATTAACTGAAAACATTCAGGGAAATGTTTTCAGTTTTCCTGATGTTTTCAGGGAAACTCTTCTGGAGTATACAGTGTCCCACCCCTCATCCTTCTATGACTCAGCCAGCCTCGCAGTCAGCCAAGCTGCCTAAATAGGTACATAAAATACAATATTTGCATGTTCAGCATCTTTAATTTCTTATATCACAAAGGGCTATGTAGATTAAAAACAAAAAAAAAATTAAACAGTAGTATATTGAAATAGTTAATCAATACCAGTTGAAAATAAAAATAATTGTAGTTGATGTTAAAAGTCTCAACAAACTTCACAGGCCTCAAATTAAGGACAGTCTTGGGGCTGCTATTCAGAAGAGATGTCATCTTGGTCACATGACCTTAGAGCTGCTAGGGACACACATATAGAAATGTTCTGTGATGTATGCAGGTGCTTGACCATTCAAAGCCCTTCACATGAAAACCAAGAGCATAAAGTTTACTCTGGAGTGCATGGGGCTCTAACCAAGCTTGACTCATATCAGTGTAATTTAAAAATAAACTTTTGTGATTTGGTTAGAATGTGGCAGGATTACTTAGTTGATACTATTCAGCTTAGTAATAATTCATATATGATACAAACATGAGCAAACCAGAGATTAAATACAATATAACCATTTTAAGTAAAACCAGAGTCCAAATTTACCTCAAGCTTCCCTAATGGGAGAGTGTACATAAGAGACTAGAGGATCAAGCATTTCTATAGAAGAGTGGTATGTTTTTGATGCACTTTAAGCAAGAATTTTAGCTTTACTTCTTGAAGTTAGGAAAACTTTCCATCCATCCAACTACACACTTTAGATGCTTAATTAAGAAATTCAGTTTCAATACGTCACAAAGTTTAAAAAAGACGTATAACTTTAACACAGTGATATGGTACATTGTTTAAGGTGCTGAAGAGATTGAATGTAAAGCAGAAATAACAAGAGCCTCAAAACAATATGCCATAATGAAGACTTAAGGAAGACTTGTAATTTGAAGCAGCAGTAGAATGAATCATCAGAAACATATAAAGAAAACTATTGTAAATACAGAGGCCCAATATCTCACCTGGTCAAACAAGATCTGGTGGTCAGTTATGTCAAAGTTAACATGTTTGTGCTTGGTAAAATGTTGCCACTATTTCTCTCAATAAACACATATATTGTTTAAACTTATATGCATTGTACTTTTTCCTTGAATTGTACTTGATATTCTTCATTAAAGTTAAATTAGAGGAATAGTATTTTCCTCTACTGAACAACTAACAAACTGTAGACGGTGGACTTGGCAGAGATGACAAGGCTCTCAGAACACCAAGAATGGGAAAACATGGTGCAAAATTCTTTCATATTTTAAGGAAGTCACTGCCCTTTGCTGAAAGCTGAAGATGATTGTGGATCAAGGCCAATACAAAGACGAACTGGAGTCCCCTGAGTATGAGGGGCAGTGAAGTCTCAGCAAAGCCTGCTTCATGTCTAAGAAAACAAAACTTTAAATCTGGCTCATGAAACTTTATATCTTGTAACCACACACAGAACGCAGCAGCCATCTGCAGATTTATATCCCTCAGAACAAAAATCCTGATCCAGTCCTCATTTCTTTGTATTTTTCTTCCTGTGATTGAAACTTTCTCTCAATCATGTCTTTTATAGAATTTTGCATGCATTTTCATTCTATTTTCAGTCAATTTCTTGTACTTGATTATTCTGAAGGGAATATGTTTTTTTGTAAATGTTTCTGTTGATTGAATTGTTTCCATCTCTGTATGTTTGAACAATGGGACTGAAGGTAAGCCTAGCGTCCATGTTAAGGGTGGAATTTAAGCACACATGCACATATTCACACAAACATGGCAGCACAGAAAGCTCCAAGCAACAATCTGTGGTGACAACAACACGTTACTTTCATTATCATCTTCCTCCTCTCCCCTCTTCCTCTCCGCCTTACCCCACACCTTCCTCCCAGCAGCCTGCTGAACAGCTGAGGTGTCAAAGCTAAACAAGGCGAGGAGGAGGAGGGATGGTGGTCGGGGAGCAGGAGGGATTGTGGGTAACTAGTCAGGGTTTGGTTCCCACAAGTGTCCGATAGACGCAAATATAATCAAACCAATGATTTTCTTTGTTTTTTTTTTTAGCTTACTGGGTTATATTTAAAATCAATAAATAAGACATACTCAAGTTTGACTTTACTTTCTTTAGGATTTAGCTTTTTTCATTTCAAGCCAGAGAGCTTCAATCATCACAAGGTTTCAGATCCTGCCGCTAATTTCAGTCTTGATGAAAGTAAAGCGCACACTTTCAGAGCACAAGTCACCAGTTAGACATAAATTCGTATGCACCAATCAGCACATAGCAAATTGTGGAGAAATATGCTTTGTATAAAACATTTTTTTCTCTTTCAACTCTTTAAAATTAGCCGTAGGTGTTCAGCCTTCCTCTAATTGTACTGTGACGAATTTTACATTTAATATGCTAACTGGAGCCTGTAGTGCATTAAATCTTTCTTTATCCAATCTGTAACTTAACAAAAGTATGAAAATTTAATGAATTTTCCAGAACATTCACATCTACCAGGAAGACAGCTCTAAAGTGTTATCTGGCTAGGAATAAGCTTTTGCTCTTTGGAATGGATGGACTTAAAATGATTTGGAATTGACCTTCGAACTGTTCCCAGATTGATTTGCAGCTAGACTTGCTTCTCTATGGTCGTTATGGTTTCCTTTCCCAACATACTTTGTCTTAACAAACAACTTTATGCTCTAGACTCTAGAGCAACAAACTGCCAAAACTCCTGTTTTTATAGAGCCACTCACACTGAAGATAATCAGCTAACGTGTAAAATGGCTCTCCTTCAGCTCCTCCATACTGTGGAAACAAAAAAGATGTAATTGGATTTTTCAAAAACAGCTTTTTCATTTAGATTTAATATTTGTTTATTTTCCATTTTTAATAACAGCATCAAATCTGTTGTCTGTATTTGTACAACTGAGATACAGGCAACATTATCATTAGCACTCCTCATACATAAAACACTACAAACTAAAAAAAACCCCAAACAATTAACAGAGCAGGTCTTGTGAGTAGGTATGAACAAAACCTTCTCAAACAAAGATCTGTTTTGTACTAAGGGACGTATAATGAAGGATCATTTGAGATGTTTTGACCTTGACAGAAACCCACTTCAGGTGTTACTCTTCTTCACTTCCTCTGACTGTGTTTGGAGTTTGTGGGGGACGACAGATCAACCCCCGAGGCTCTGCAGGTGTTCAAGATGAAAAAGGCAGGGGACGGAGGTTGAAAGGATAAGAAAAAGAAAGACAGGCAGGTAGAAAAGCAGAGTTATTGTTATTTATTTACTCAGTAGTAACACAAAAACTCAGCTTGACAGTTGAAGCTGATGGTTTTTGCAACACCTTCTGAACTTTGTGATGGTAAGATCGTCCTTTTTTTGACAAGAAGTACACTGGAAGGATTCAAAATGAGCCATTTAGCCAAGGAATACTTTAATACTGGTCCAGCATGGTATTGCAGTGGTGTAATACCATAATACCACATCATGGTGAGAGACTGTTTCACAGTTTCACAGTGGTAGATAAAGAAAGATGGTATTACAACACAAAACTGCCATAGCATGATCAGATTTGTAGTCAGGTGATCACATATTCAAACATTTTTACTGCAATTATCAAATTCAAAATAATCTCTTGTTGCTTTACCAGCAGCAAGGTATATATATGATATGCAAACTGTGGGTTGTTTTATAATTTTGCACTGGAGTTGGGACCTTTGCATATTTTCTCAACCAACAACTATGGTCTTCTTTCTAAATCCTAAAAAGGAGTTTGTGCATGTGAATGAAAATAAAGTGTCTCTAAATCCACAGCTTTCATACAGTTTTTTTTAGAAGATGGCATTGCTACAAGAAACTTCCACATTTGAAATGAACAGCCAGAAGAAACCAGAAACAAAAAAAAATATACAGATGACCTGTGACCTTCCAGTTTCAGGATGATGTGTCTCATCGTCATCATCTGCTGCTAATTACTGCAGCAACAGACGGTCGTCTCTCCCACACCTATCCGGCAACATGGCTCGCTGGCAGAAACGTGTGACGAGGCAGATAATTTTGGAAAGTCAGCTTGTGCAAAGACTTCACAGTTTGTCTCCTAATGTTCTAAATCTTTGGCTCTGACTTTAAACTGACAGTTTGTGTTCAGTCAAACAGTCGCTGATGAGCTGCGATGTGACAAACTGTGGAGCATTTATCAAGCAGGGAGATGATGGATGTTCTTTTCTTGATTATAGTCTGAAGATATAGCTTGGATTATAAGGTTGTGAGATGTGACAAAAGTTCACATTTTGGGATGAAATTAAATTCTGGCTTTCTCAAAATATGTAATTAAAGAATTAGTTCATGTGCCTATTTTTGTCCAAAGTCCTGGGTAAGGGAATTTCCTTAAATCCCATGTACGTCGTCAGTTACTTCTGAGGTCTATTGTGAGGATTTCATGCATCTTTTGGTGATTCTTTTAATCATAGTAGGGACTAGCAAAGAAACAAAGATCCCTCCAATATCTGGCAGTAACTGTGAACTAGTTTGGGGTTAATGTAACATACTCTAAACCAACATATCTTCAATTTGCAACGTTTAACAAATATGTTTTAAAGGATCTATTGTTCAAGAAAAGTTCTCCTAATACTGTGTAGTGCAAACCTGAAATAGCTGTATTTGTAAAGCTCGACCTCTTCCGCAAGTCTTACAAAGAATAGGAAAACTTCTTCAAACTGCAAATCTATCTTTTGGTGTTTGTCTACAAGCTATGCACAACTGAAGACTGATTTTTCTTTTCTTTCTTTTTTTTTACCCTTTCTTCTTCAAAAATAAACTGGAGCTCAAACTGGAAAAGAAGCATCGGTGAATGGCAGTTTTCAAGTCTTGCAATGAATTCTCACTTAGATTTAGGTTTGGACTTTGACTAGGCCATTTGGAAATACTTATATGCTCTGCAAAGGCGTTACAATAACTATGTATGAAAGGGAAGCTCCCTGGTGACTGATAGAAAATCTAGTCTCCAGTTGAAAAACATTCTGCAAAATACTGTAATCAGTTTGGGGTTTTTTTCTCCTCCCACCTCTGCTGCCCTGTGATAACTTAACAAACACACAGATCAGTGCCTGCAGATAACCCTTCCTCAGAGTCCTGCTCTGAGTCAAACTTCCACTCCACCAAACACAGGATCATTGCAGAGAAAAGCATATGCACATGCATCTGTTGAGCGACTCCGGGAGAACTGCAAACGTCTCGAGTCACTGAGGACTGATTTTTAAACTGAGTGGCCATCTGTCCGTCTCATCTCTGAGGTTTTCTTGGCACTTGAGGGCACAGCCGGAGGAGTGTGGAAGGGGCAAAGGAGAGACAAAGGAGTCCCCAAAGACAGGAAAAGGACTCATCCAAGAAACTCCTCTGACACTAGGGCAAACCCCTTAGAGAGCAGAAAAGAAATCTCAAAAATAAAGATGCAGTGAGGCATCTTAGAGGTTAATTGCTCAAATACAGGTTTGATTCACATTGAAAAAAATATAAAAACATTTTTTAAATAACTTAAGATTTGTACATTAAGGATTCCTTCATTGGTTCCAAAACAATTTCAGACTTCTTCAAACTAAAATGTCTTTATTTTTTAGTTAATTTGCACATTATTTGTTAGCAGATTGTGTTTTTAGCTTCTGCATTTAAGACACTTAGATTCAAAGCACATATTTTTTATTCAAGCTCCATAAAATAGGAACATGTGTAAATGTTTGTTTTACTTGTTACTGTAATTAAGAAGCATATTTTTATGGAGCCAATTCAATCATTGCGTATACAGACTTTAAGCTAGTGTGTCTAATTTATGTCCAGTCATAACAATTTAATTCAGGTAAGTAAGTCTAGTGACCTCTTTGAAAGCACTGGGAACCAACAGTAAACCTGCAGTATGACAGCAAATCTCTGCACATCTCTCTTATAAGATAAAGCTTGGTATTTTAGAATTTTATATAGAAGCCAAGGAATTGGAAATTCTATTTGAAGTCAGTCTGGACATTCTTGTAATAAAAGACTACAGTAGTTTTCCCTACAAGTAACAACCGCGCCGCTTAGTTTTCCAATAACACTTTGTTCTTATATAAGAACAAAGTGGTCTTATGTGATTTTACTGATTTTACTGATTAATGAATTACTGATTAAGGATTTTACTGATTTTACAAGCAGTTTTCTGATCTACACATGCTTTATCAATCCTATCCTCCCAGAAATGAGTGAAGCAAAGGGGTTGGGATTCTGCAAAGTTTCATTTCTGATGAACATGTCCTCCCACTTCCGTTGGACTCTCTCAGAGTCTAATCCCTCCCGCCTGTCTGGAATAGCAGACATCATAATGAGGTTAAAAAAATGGGGAGGAGCTGTGGAGGAGCAACAACTGTCGTCCAATGCCGAGCCAACGTGACATGAAACCATCATTGGAGCTTTAACTCTGCCGCCAACCCTGCCGCCAATGTGATAACCTCCGGGAGCGTCCGCTCACCTCTGCACAGGAAGTGATCAGCACAAGCCTTTCCTGCTAATTGAGGAGAAAATAAAGGGTTGCTCGCCCCCGGCTGCGGCCCTACGAATAACAGAGGCATTTAGAGAATAAGAGGAGGACTGGGCCTGACAGCGGGAGCCCCATTGTGTCGGTACAACACGAAGGAGATCAGCAACTGGGTTGGGGGAAGGAGGAGGTGCTTTCTCAAGTAAACCAAAAGGAACAAAGTGGGATTATCAGGTTCCCAGCGGCATGGGGCTATTCCTCCCATAACGTCATTAGACAGCATTAAAGCTCGCTGCTTTTCTGTTCCTTCATATGAGTGAAAAGCTGAGCAGGCCTGCTGGAGATTAGCTGACTACAAGGTCTAATTGACAAACCAGGACTGTAGGTTCTCAATGAAGTGATGTTATCCCTGCCGGCACTTTGAGAGCCGAACAAGGGAGGCACAAAAAGGATTAGTAACGCTGATAGGTGCAGGGACAGAGAGGGGACTTTAACTTCCTCCTCAGGAGGTTCCTTTATTACAAATTAAGATGTTGAGGAATGCATGGCAGCACGAAACTCTGCAGGCATCCTCAACAAAATCCCATCTGTCAATCTGACTTCACTCTGTTTTGCTATGTATATATTCAAGTGCTGATAACTCAGCTCTAAATAAAAGGGATGAAGTCATCTTAATGCCCCATTAACACTTTATGTACACTGTGGCAGTGAAACGTGCGTAAAAGTTAAACAATTGACTTTTAAGCACATTTCAAAACTATAAGGAAACTTTACTGATAAAACAATAACAAATATAACAACAAAGAAAGGACTGTGGCTGGATGGATATTATCACAGAGATTACGACAAACCCAGATGACTTAGGATACTATTTCAGAGTCAAATGTGAGACTATTTGTCTGGCAGCTGAGGTTTGACAGAAACTTAGTCAACAACAGGGTGAGGATCTTGAACACAAAAATAAATCTACAAAAACAAAAGAAAGAAAAAAAAAGTCAAGATGTTGCCAAAGTCCAAACCTCAACCTGATTGAAATGCTGTTTGAAAGAGGACTGTTCAGACAATAGTGTCTGCAAACTACGATGAACTGAACTAATGTTGGGAATAATAGTCGGCCAAGACTCCTCAACTTCAATGTGAGACACTGATAAAGGACGACTCAAAACATCAACAGAAAGTTATTTTTTGCCTTTTACAAGGTATTGAACATTTTGTTTGAGTAACTTTTGAATTAGAAATTAACATTCTCTAGCAAAATAGCTGAAAATAATCACTAAACATCCTGTTTAAGATGACACATCTGCACACAGATAACATTATTTCTTGTTTTATATCTTAATATTAAAGGGCAGTTTAAATTAGAACAAAACTTTATCTACATTCCATTTGCATGTAATAATACTGTTTGTTCAAAGCAGAGCATTTTAAAATGTGAAATCAGCTTCTTAGAAATTACCATAGATCCTGCTGAGGTTAGAAGGCTGAGAGTCCACTGATTTGTTCCTGTGTCCACTACAAACTCTGCAGAGAAAGCAAACCTACCTAATGTCCCACTCGAGCCTCCATAATCATAGTCTGTAATTAAAGAATGATTAAGAGGCTGGAGCTTGATGAATGGGAGCCTAAATAGTCTAAATACCCCATGCTGCTCTGCTGTTGGACTCGGTGTGGAGGACTTAATTGATTCAGGCTAATCAGCGGTCAGAATTAAAACTGTCACAGTTGTCTGGGAGAGGCGAGAGAGGGGGGATGAAAGTGAGAGGAAATGAGGGAGGAGGAGGAGAACAGAAGGTTGAAGTACGAGGAGGAGGAGGAGTTAAGATGTGTGTTATTGTGGAGGGATGAAGCAGCACGGCAGAAGGCGCCTCAAATCATCCTGCATAAATTAAGGAAAGACACACACACTTCCCAAACACATTGGCGGATATTAAAGGAACAGTTTGTCGGACAATTAGGTGATATGAGGACTCATTAGTGCCGAACGTGACGGCCAACGACATGTCCGACTTTGGCTCTGATTTTGGACTCCCAACTCAAAATCTGAGCAGCACTTAAAGGAACATAAAAGGTTTTTATTTTGGGAATAAACTGTAGACACAAGTTCAGCTCAAGCATTTTACTGTGAAAATGTCCAGCGTAGACCTACTAGGAATGGAAAACATTGAGCCTCAAACAAAGGTTGGTAGAAAAAAAATGCTAATTATAAAAGTTTAGACAGAAATTTGTAGAAAGTAGAGCTCTCTAAGATCAACTTTTCTTATAATCAGTAAACATTTCATACAGCTGCTGCATTTATCCCAGTTCAGTGCATGTATGGACTTTTTCCTTACATAGATAATAATAATAATGTTTCTTGGACAGTTTGAATCCCAATCTTGATGTCTTGCTGAGGACTAAAAAGCGATTTTGAATATGGTCATCTGAGATAACATTCAAAATATTAAAAAAATATATATTTTTATCATATTTGTTAAAATAAAATATTTACTTATTTTCTGTTTTTTGGTAGGGGTGACAATTCATAATCAGTTTAACTTTGCACAAGAAGAAATTTATACAAATTTAGACACTACAAAGAAATATGACATACATTGCAAATTGCAGTGCAATAAATGGTAAGGGATTTCTATAATAGTATTTCGACAATCACTGTGAAGTTGCAGTGAGCAACAATGGTCTCAGTCATAATTTTATGTAATCATCAGTTTCTGAATATAAAACAATAACAGTTTATGTATATCCCTTTTGAAACAGGGTGCACTAAAATAACCTAACCTACACAAAATAAAATATCTTACTAGATTATTTTCTGGTGGCAGTGATTCCAGGATGCCTAAATACTTGCTCACACGAAGCACCGCCAATTAACCCAAAGCTCCCCCTTGTCGGCTTTCCGCCTCACAGAGCATTCATAAATGTTCAGAGAAATGTATACTACTTGAGAAAAACTTATGAATTTGTGTTTGTTCTGCTTCCTCTGCTGCTCAGTTGTGGACCGTTTGTATCTCTGTGTGTACCACTTCTGACTCGCTTGCAGTTTTATCACTCTGACAGAAATGGAGGCGTCAACTTCGCTTCTTCTCTAGCAAGGCCCAAACATGTTGCTGTGACATATTTCACAGTGCTGTCGCACCAAGCACACACCAACAAAGCAGCCATTGTTCTCTACGCAGCTTTTTGCTTCTACAACAGCCACAACGTAGTTAGGGACATCATGCAAAACGGCAGTTCTTCACACGCTTCCGTTTTAACTTTACAGCATGGAACATGGCATATGCTTCATGTGTTTGAGAGTCTGAATTGCTTACCAAGGTCACAGACTTGAGCAACTGTCTTACATTCCAGGCCATTATTTGGACAGGTTTACAAAAATGATCATTGCACACATTAAACTACAGAAGATTTTGACTTAAGTTTTTGGTTTTAGTGCTGAAAAGATTTGGTTTGTTGGCCTTTCAGTGTCCACTCAAATTTTCTATGATAACAGAAGTCCAAATTTAAGTAAAATATCTCAAGACTCATTCTGGTATGAACTGAGCAGTTTTTCATGTTACCCTATTGTAATACAATTGTGTGTATTTGTGTTTAGTAAAGCAGCTGCTGCCGTTTGGTCCCTGCTGTCTTCTTTGTGGTTTGGTTAATGATACAAGCCAAGCTGCAGGTACAGATGGTGGACAGGAGACAGTTGCCAGCATGCTGAAAGTACACCTCAAACACATTCTGGCTACTTACTTGAGAGTAAACCCAATACTGTCGATTTATCAACTTCATATGATAACATGATGAAAATCTGCAACATGAAATTAAATAGATTTTATCCCCCTTTTTAATAGTTATGGGTGATAATGAATAATTCACTAAATGCCACACCAGGTTAACAACTAAAATCTAACCCTCCTAAGCAGACCTGAACAAGATTTACAACTACACAACAGGTTGACATGAACAAAAGAAAATAAATGCATTTGTGTTTTATTGCCGAAATACTGCATAAATTTCAAGTAGGAGTCAAAGCATATGCAACAGGTCATCTCTACAGCTGCATATGTTGTGTCAGAGTGGGAGGCTTTGGATAAAGCTAACCTGCATTTTGCATCATTACCGACAACTCCTTCATGTATGTGGTATTTGTGTGTGGCCTCTTTCAAGGAGATGTTTTTTGGTTACAGAGCAGAAATGTTTTTAGAATTTAAGTTTTCATTTCATAATGGCGTTAGACTGTCAGAGGGTCAACACAGTTTACATGCTTTTTAATCCCCACACTGTTACTGCACAAGATTTATGCTACCACACAATTGACACCTTATTGCACAAATACACTTAGAAGAGTTATCTCGGAAATTCATGTCTACACATGTAAGCTTTGTGTGCGTCACTCACATCACTATG
The DNA here is from genome assembly GCA_903066825.1 of Alfaro cultratus. Taxonomy (NCBI): domain Eukaryota; kingdom Metazoa; phylum Chordata; class Actinopteri; order Cyprinodontiformes; family Poeciliidae; genus Alfaro; species Alfaro cultratus. The sequence goes on from CAEFZX010025734.1 coordinate 47,229, forward strand.
TCCCCAAAGGTGTGTATTAACTGTGTTTAGAGTCTGCAGGGAGCTAGTTAACCTGCAGCCTGAGGGTCATCATTAGTGAGACTAAACTCCCCATTTACTCCCAGAAAACAGAGTAAACAAAGAAACATAACTGTGACTGTTGTTACAATGAAAACTGATGGAAACATTCCGATTTTACCCTGTGATATCTGCAAGTTCAGGAAAGCTAAGTTTCTCAAAGTTAACATATTGGAACTTGAAATGGGAGCTGACTGAATTTGTACAAGTGAAGGTATAGTGAATGTTACTTACAAATGACAAAGGAAATGAATGCCAGTGGGACTAATATGTATCCCTGTGGGACTCGTTCACTTCGTTCTTGAAGTTTCACAAAGCTGCTGTAAATCTCTGCCTCAACCCTAACAACACAAATATTGAAAGATTTTTTTTCTTTAAACATCTTTACAGGCAGCAAACTCTCCTGCTCTTTTTGTTGACAAAGTTGCTTCCACTAGGGCCACATATGAGGATACATATTTACAATTTTGTGTTGTGCAGGTATAAAATACTAACATTTAAAGAAAGAATTTTGCTAGTTTTCTTTCTGTTTTCTTGCTGTTATGGTGCTATTCTATCAGGTTCCAAATGTGCCAAAAATATGCTTATGAATTATTCACTGTCTTTTTTTAGGTTGTAGAACCATGCTGTTGAACCTGCTGTCTTCTCATGTTGTCATGTGATGTCATAAACTACCAGCTTAGCACAACTTTTGTTGTCACTTTTATTGTGTTGTGGCTTTTTGCATTTCATTGATATGTCTGGACCACCGTAAATTGGAAATACACATCTGACAGGGAGATAAGGATGACAATGTGATGCTAAAGATATGCAAATTTTAATTTTACATCTTCAACCAGTAATTAATCAGACAGGATCATGAGGGAAACTTGGAACAACAGTAAAAGAAATGTAAATGCTGAACTCTGATTTCACCTTAGGTTGTTTAGGAGTTGAACAACAAACATGAAGTGTTTCAGTTTCAATCTGTAGGAACATAACTTTCATGTGGTTCCTATTAAATGAAAGGTAAATCAAGGAGTGGTTAGACAGATAAGAACAGATAAGTAGATGTATAAGCAAGGGTAAGAGTGAAAATAAGTAGATTCAAATTCACAATAATTGTTACTACAATGTGTTTCAATACTGTCTAACATTCTAATTACAAATAAAATCCATGCAAAGCAACTGCTGTGAAAGAAAATTCAATACATTCAATACAGTAAACTATATATTCCTACATTGCACAGAAAATTTGTATTTTTTTTATTTCCAAACAAATGTGCATTTATTATTAAAATGCCTGAACATTAAAAGCAAAGTTGAACCATTTCTTGATCGTGCACACACACTTGGACAATAAAATAAAAAATAAAAAAATTGCTTCTGATGCTCAAATTTTGCGGATAGCAAAATTCTGTAAACTTTCTGTCTTCCTGTTTTTGTTCGGTTGTGTACCATTGAGTCTAACAGTTGTTAGCTCCGGTCTGAGTTACAGCTGGTAGGTGTGTGTGTGTGTGTTAATTGTGACCCGTGAGCTTGGTGTGAAGGCTTGGTATAATTATCTGTGTAATTGTTGTGTATTTTGTAAAGTGCCAGATCATTTAATTCAGGATTAGAGCTTCTCACCTCCAACGGCTGGGGGTGGTGCTCAGAATACACACACCTCCTGCAGCATTTGTACGAAAAGTGAATGGGTTAAACCTTTCTGTTAACATCTTACACATACACACCTCTTCACTTCCTCTCCTTCTCTGTCGTCCCTTTTGTTCTCTTCCAGCTAAGAATGGTATCATATTGCCCGTCCATCTGGGATTAAACTTGTTTGAAGCTGTAGGATGCACAACAACCAACATAGCAAACAAATTTACATGTCTGGGATTTCAGCATTTCTAACTAAATTATTTTAACCCAAGGTAAACTCTCTTAATTTAAATAAAGTCATATTGTCTTTTATGTGAATCTATGAAAGAGTCCAGCTGAGAGCACCCAATCAGTATTATCACTAGACAGGCTAACCTTATGTTAGCAATGACTATCTTCTTAGAAAAGCATGCAGTTATCACCAGGATCAAAATGGTTGCTGCCAAGAATACTGCAGATAAAACAACAAATTTCTGGTTGAAACAAGAACTTCCAAGGTGAAAGGTTGAGGCACAGCAGAGGCTTAATGTCACTGAAAAAAGTCCAACAACACCCAGATTCTTATCTCAGCAATAAATGCTGAGCTGCTATTATGTGTGGGGAATGTTAATGCAAAGGTTGTTTAACATTCGCAGATGCAAGAGCGACAAGGAGAAGACATTTGGACAAAAGGGATTTTTTTCTGCAGAATTTGTAACCAAGTTTCTGTCCTCTGGCAGCATATTCTTCCAGGAATCCACAAAAAATTCCATGATAATTTTTTCAGTATAATGGCATACAAAGCAAAAATTATAACAAATTGAGTCCCTCAGGTTGAAAATTCACTTTTGAATTTGTGGTCTGTAAACTGCCTGGATTTTTACTCCACTGACAACCTGTGGTTGGATCTCAAAACAGTCGCCAACCAACTGTTCTAAACCCCCAACAATAATAAGTCAAGGATAGATCTCCAACATCCCTGATTTTGCCCAGATATTTATTTCCAGCCTGTCAGAAACACAGAAGCTATGAAGGAAAAGCAATATTGGCAAATAGTCATCTGGGATGGAAATGAGACAAATTTGCAAATAAAATCTTTTCAACCTTCTGAAATGTCTTAATTGGGTTTTTTTTTTCCCAGTAAACCATAGAAACATAAAAATATACTAAAACCATTAAAGACAATATGTGTGTCACTGCATAGCCTTTGGCTAAGACTTCATGCATGAAAATATGAAATAGTTTGCTGGTTTCCTGCCAGCAAAGTCACGGAAACTCACAGATACATTACAACAACATAACAACATGAATATTCAGGTAACCCCCTAATTAATCTTGGTTCTTGGTTCATGTGTAACAAAAACCCAAGGGATTATAAAATGTTGTGTGGGTGACACATTGGCTACATCATTTATTTATTAGTTAAAGATAAAGTTTCCACATGCAGAGCTGAAGAGGAGCAAAATTATGGCGGTAACCTCTGGTTTTAAAATAATAATCTGGGTGCTGTACAACTGAACATATCAATGACGGGGTTTTTTATGTTAGCGTATTAGAACATGTCCTGCCGGTCCTGTGTAAGAAAGATTTGTAGAACTGCCTAAGATTTCACAACATACAGTGTATGTAAGAAAAACACCATTCTTGAAAGAACTAAAGGGGATTTTTCTCCTTATAATCTGTCTGTCATTTTCCTTGACACATTTTCAGAGAAAAAAATCCAAAACTAAAATGTAACTATGACCAAGTAGCATGAATTTGAACTTAGAAGTAGAAAGTTTCATTATTTTCTGAAAAATAATATTGTGGACATGTCTTCGTAAAACAACAGTAATATGTTACACTTAGACTTAGACTTACTTTATGTTGCCTACAAGACCAGATCTTTTCATGGGCGTCAAAGCATTTTTAATCAAGGAATGATAAAACAAAATTTTCACATATTCCAGAGGCCTGGTTGAAGTCACTGGATGGGCTGTTTTTACTTCTCAGCTTTTTGGGATGGGTTGGGATGACAAATGGGACAAATGAGAGAAGGGGGAAAAAAATCCTTAAAAAAAAAGTTTTTTTCAGAAAATTCTTTAATTGAAGCTCTTTAAATCTGGCTGTCTTATTGTGCCATCTGGTGTTTATTTTAAAAAAATCAAATCATAAAATCTATCAATAATGTTAGTGTGTGTGAATTTTTCTCTTCTCATTGTGTGTTTGGTTGAAGTTTGCACCACATCTGGGAAGAAACTAAACCTATTGTACACATGACACTAATTTGTAGTAAGTCGGTGAAAAGCAGTGACGAATGACCAAGTTTTTTTCCCCTTCTTTCCTCACTTCAGAGCTCATAATCCTCTAAATGTTTCCTGAAACACTTAGGTGTGTGAAACTGCGAGTGCAAGAGTGTGTGTGATGTAACACGCCCATCAAGCTGACAGCACAGCAACACTATAGCCTGCTTGATTGGCCGGTTTTCAGTCACAGCCATGTTGACTTAACCTAACCAAAGAGTCTGTTCAGAGGAAATCATTCAGCTAAGTGTCCATCTAAGTGCACAATTGTCTCAGAAACTGAAGAAAAGGGGAAAAAAAGGAGGAAGAAATGGAGGCAGTTTTCCTTCAGGTCCTGAATGTTTTATAACATTTGCTTTGTGAAAGAGGTTTGAGGAAAAAAACTGTATATATTTTCTTATGATCATTGTTTTTACCTCCACACTAAATTTCATTACAATGTTTATCTTAACAGTAATGGTATTTCCAGTCTTTTCAAGTCAATTTTCATATAAATATATTCACATCTAATTGGAAATGATCATGCATGTATATTAGAGTCTTACATTTAACTAGGAAGCCAATAGATGAATATATTAATAAGAGCACCACACCAAATAAATGGAAGAATAAGAACAAAGATCACACACTGGAGCCTCAAAACATGCCTTTATGTCTTTAACCTCAAAGGCATGTGGTTAAAACCTTGAAACCTTTAAAAGGTTTTAGGTTCCAGGTAACCTATGGCAGCAAGTGTTGAATGTAGCTAAACCAAGAGCAACACAATAAATAAACTTTCCAACTACTGGATATTTAACGGCTGCACATCATGCTGGTACCAAATCAGTTGTTGCTATACTCCATTAGCTTCGTCAATATCTATTTCACCCTCCCCCTCCAAAAAAAAAAAATAGATAAATAAATCTTGCTGGATTTCTGCAAATAGACTGTATTTGTTTTGTGAAAGTAAGAGAAGATACAATTTTTAGTGATCCTACAAAGAGTCTTTCCACAATGGTAACACTACAGTTACCATGTCTCCTGTGTTGTATTTACATTTTCACAATATGAAGACTTCCCCTAAAATCGACACCATCAGTTTGAGCCTGAGCCCAAGAAGAAGGGGATATTGTCAGTATTTTTTTCTGCCTGACAGTCTGAGATGTGAAAGTTGGTTTGTGGAGATCACTCTAAGCAGGATATGTTGCACAAAAAATATGACCAGCAGTGGTTTTGAAGGTTAGAAGAAATTACAAAATCAATTTATTTATAGTTAGGAAATCAAACAGAGTCTTAATTTTGATACCATGTTTTATCTGTTTCACTATCTCATGACTTTTTCCTCCTCCTCCTCCTCCTCCTCTTTCCTTTCAACAACAGTTGAAAGGAAAGAGTGTTTTTCTTTGACAACCTTACATGTATTTTTTAGTAAATCCCCAAGCTTCCTTCGATCTTCCGGCAACCAGCAAAGCTGAGGTCAATTTTCAATAGTGTGCTCTCCTCCTTGTCTTGCCCTGGTCCAGCAGGGGGCTCAATTCTATCACCAAGGTTTTGAAATTATATTTCACAGTGAAGATCGTGGGTTGTCTTTACAGTTGCTTTGTGATGTACTTTTCTGTTGAAGTCAAAGCAGCAGTCGTAGAGGTGATGCATTTTGCAACTGTAAAGTGTTGCATAGTTTACTTAAAATACTGCTAGGCTATTGTGGAAATATTGAGGTGAAATCCTCTGCATAGCACCTCCTGAATCTCATTATTGCATGTCCAAACAGTCCAGGTGTATAGAATTTATCTAATCAACTCCCAGTGGAAGTTTTTTCATGCTCAAAAGAGTTGGGGAACTCTGAAATACTATTATAATTAGCAAAGGAGCCCCAACACCAAAGACACATGTCTTTCAACATCTGAAAAACCCTAAAAAATTGTGGTCTTAACCCGAAATGAAGGAGATGTCAAACTACCTGGTCCTGTTGGTGCTGTCATCGGTGCATGGCAGCCTCTCCTCTGTTAGTTTGCTCCAGGGCAGCTGTGCCTACTATCCACTCAGGAGTTGAGTGGATAGTAGGCACAGCTGACTGAATGTAGTGTGAAGCGCTTTGGGAACCTATGGACCAGATTGAGCGCTATTCAAGTACATTCTATTTACTATTTAAACCTGTAGTTCCACAATTGGAAGCAATATTACAGAAAAAAAAATGGTGCGGCTAAACATCTTAATTAGGATTTACTGACTTCTTTCATTACCTCATCTATCTATCTATTACTTACTTTCAACAAATCCACCTCTATCACAGGTGATTGAAGATGAACATTGAAATTGGTCTTGGCTTCCACCAAATGTAATTGGAAAATAAAAGTTCTGTATATAATCCACTGAATTTGTCGCCTATTTGTGATCATTAGACTGATTTAGAGTGATTTAAAGCTAGTTGACCACTGCAGATCAAATTTAGAAGTATAGCATGCAAACATACTACCCAAAACTGGGACAGAAATACAACTTAGCCTGCTATTAAAATTCCACAGTTATGTGATTGACAGGTCTGTGAAGGAAAGTCACACCCTGCTTCACTGTGATCTGGTTTCACGTTTATCCTCCTGGGTTGAGTCCAGAACAAACAAGGTGTGTGCTGTCCGTGTTTACATACCACACAGGTCCATGATTGGCAGTTGGCAGGCAGTTTCCTCTGGGGAGATGATGACACATGCTGCAGCTGTAACATTACACACTGACTGCACACTTAAACATGTTTTAGGCTCTTAATAAATTCACTTAATGTCCCAAAAGTCAACATCTACAATGTCTTTACAACCCAGCAGTGTGGGTATTCTTAGTAGCATGATGTAGTCAACTTAATTCTAATAAGCTATTGCTTTAGTGACAAAGTCCATGTAAATAACTGATACATATCTTGCTGTCTCATTTTTTAAAAAGCCACACTACCCTTCAATTTGCCAGAAGCATCCATATTCAGAATAAAAAGTAAGTAAGTCATCCATAAGTGTCAACATATAATAAAAATACAATCCACTTTTTCCTCTAGTTCCAAAGTTATTTAGATTAAGACTCAAGTGCACAAAAGCACTGAATCTCCCTTTTAATGTAATTTATTAGCCTAAAGAGTTGACTTAAATGTGAAAAAATATCTCCACCACACAATTCTACTGTTGTGGAACAACTTTTACCGACACTATTTCTAAGTAGTCATTCTATGTATGACTTTCTAATTGCCTTTCAGACATTGATGTGATGACTGAGATGTCCTGTGACTGCAAAACAAGCCTAAATCCTCAGTTCTGCACCACAGTCCCTTGCACCACAAGGGAGTGTGTTTCACTTTCTCCAAACATTGAGTTGTACATTATGGCTAAACACAATGTTTTTTATGCTCCCATCTGCATAAAAAACACTGATCTGGAGGTTCTATGGATCATTGAGATGTATCTTTGCAAACCTAGATCGAAGGCAGGCTTACACCTTCAAACCTGCCAAGCAAACCATGAATGTTCAGTCTGTTGAGACTCAACTCTTGAGCTTTGTTTGCAGTTACCATGATCATTTCACTGTTTGACCTGAGGGGGGATTTCATTGAAATTCCTACTCAACTTGTTTGCCTCATTATAGCAGCCTGTACAAGAAACTACAACATGCAAAAAGTACATCATTCGGTTTTTGAGTCACATTTACAACTATTTTAAAAAACAAAGCAACAGGAAACATGCAGATGCAATTTATGCGTCTAACCCAGTGGTTCCCAAAGCGTGGGGCGCGTCCCCCAGCGGCAGCGGTGTGGATGACCCCGGGTCACCCCGGGGGTACGGGAAGCTGTATGGATGAATAAATAAAAAAAACAGTTACACAAAAGTGTTTCACTGTAAAGATGGCTTGTAGTGTGTTTTGTTGCAACCTGAGGTGTGAAATAAACTTCAGTGGAGTTTGAAAACAAAATATGTGTATAGGATTATGTCTGGTTGAACGATGTGTGTGCCCAGTTGATTTTTTTTTTTTTTGGGGGGGGATTTTATTATAATCCATAGTGGGCCCAGAAGAAAATCTTTGGGAACCACTGGTCTTACCAATGGTATTATTTACATAAGTACAATTCTGTCTAATCCAATCCCCATCTTTTGAGACGTATGCCTCACATTGAGTGTACTGCACCTTTTTAATTCCTTTGTAAAAATCCATAATGTCAATAAAGATTTGATTTGATCTGAATTTATTTCACTCTTAGGTGCTGGGAGTCTGTCTTTCATTTCAAATAGTTTTATTTCACTTCAGCCTAACATGTTTTAAAAGACATTTGTGTGTACAGTCAGAGTTAGACACAGCAAATATTTTGGGAAATGGGGCTGAAAAGTAAAAAATTAAAGCCACTAGCACCAGCAATGCAATTGCTCATGCATCTTCTCTTCAAAAAAATATCTTGTCTTTTTATAGCCTTCTCACTATAAATTCACATAAACCAAAAGTTTTCACTAACAAGTTGTGTCATTATTGAGTGTCATCACATATAAATGTGGTTTATATTTGTGAATGACTCAGAGAAAGATTAAGAGCTAACATTTCTTTTTAAGCCTTAGCTTATGGAGCTAAATATCTTTACTTAATCAGTTCTAAATGATATGTTTGACACTGCAATCCACACTAGCAGCTTTACAGTACGGGTGTGTTCAGTGGTTTTGTAATCTCTTTGTCATTTAGGCTTCCTGAATCAATGACTCAAATGTTTCCCCAGATGTGCTGTGCTCAAAGAGAGCCACTTTAATCACAGCAGTGATTCATACCATCACTGTCAATCAGGCATGTTGATAGGATAAGAGACGATTTGTGTCAGATGAGTTTTAATAGGTGTTTAAAAGAGTAATTCATGACTACTTGTCACAACCAGTTTATGAAAAATAGACCTGAAGCTCCCCTACTGTTCCAATGAAGAACAAAATGCCTTCTGCCACAATCATAGACTCATCTTGCAGCTAGAATACCTGTTATTATCCCTGACAGGTATGAAGACCTACTGCCTAGTTTTTCTCTGCTCCCACATGTCAGATAATTTCCACATGTCCACCTTTTAAAAAGAAGAAAGAAAAAGAAAGAAACATGCCACCATGCTGTACTAACTTAAGGTGTGTCATCTAAGAATTTACAACTAAACCTGCTTCAGTATATCATTATTTTTCCATTTCTGTCTTGCATGGTTTGCTTTATATTTTAAGTGACTTCAATATAAATACAAAGTTAAATCTAGCATTCACAAGTTCAAATGGTAATTCAGGGGATTTGGAAACAGTATTTTCACATAGCTAAAAAAACACACTCAAGAATTGTGTTTGTGGAGTTGAAAAACACATAAGTCACAACCACATTTTTAGGAAATGAGACTAACTTCCTTTGGCAATCAAGTGACAGTCCTCATTTTCAAGTGAAGGGGACAAAATTAACTTAATTGAGAGGTATGGTCCTTTGAAAAAAAAAAAAAATCCATACATCCTACCATTCAGTGTCATGCGTTTACTGCTGCTGCATCGTCGTCTACAACTAAATCACTGTCTGAAAGAAATTCCAGCAAACATGTAATTTCCTTGAGTTGCTTCTCAGTGCTGGCTATAAATCTTTGTCTGGGAGCCCCTTGTCTTCTTGGAGTCTAAGTAAAGTGGGCTGGTTGACAGAAGGAAAACTGAAGTGTGGGAGGTGAGAAAGGGGAAGTAGGGGTCCATCCTTATCTGATCTAGACCACTTTGGAAAGACACCTGTGCATCCAGGTCAATATATTACCACCTAAGTAGCAGTAAATCCCCCTTCAGGTTTAGTATTAGAGGTGGGCAGGACTTAGACAGCTGCAGGCAGGAAGTTAGGATGACAGGTAGGGACTTATTTTATTTAATGGGTAGAGAAATTTAACAAGGGCGGGAAGCAGATAGTAAACTTGGTTAGGTTGAAAACTGAAAATTACCTGGATGTACCAAAAATTTAATAAATCCAAATAGGAAATTATTTATTCACATGATGTTGAAATTAGACATCTTCATAAGATATTTTATCCTTCAAAGCAATCTTGTGCATCATTTCACACAAGATATTATTCTTATATCTTCCAAACAATACACAGAATTTTAACAAGGCTACACAAAGTTTTTATTAAAACAAGGTTATGGTTTTGGTTAGTATTATAAGGTAGGATAGCGTTAGTGCTTTAAGGTTTCTATTTTTAATCAAAATGTGTTTTTTTATTTAGAAAACAAAAATGAAAAGTAATGTCAGTTAGTATATTGTCTTTGTTCCAATGTATAAATAAACTTCTTTTTATTTGCTGTCTCTTCAGACAGACCTGTAACTCAGCGTAACAGAGGTGAACACATTTGAGTACAAAGAACCAACATGGCAGCCCTGTGGGCAAGTAAACAAACAGCAGAGATCAGGGAGGCGTTTAGCAGCTAATTGTCTTCACTAGGGAACTGTGATGGTCCCAGTTAAAATCTCTATCGTACCCCCACACTTGGGGGTTGGAAACATACACTGCAACAGGAAGAGCCCCAGGCCACAGACAAGGATTCACCTGGACGCACACATGAGACTGAACACGCACACACTGTCTGTGCTGCAAAACATAAGAAGAAATGCTTGAAGACTCCTTAGCGACACACGTAGAGACACAGAGAGTATCTATCACCACAACGCACCTGAGCAGCCCCCTCCTCATGAAACCTGTTAACACCTGAGAAGCAGAATAAACATCCTGTGAGCTTGTCCAGCAGGTAAGATCAGCATATCAAAGAGATTCACAGGACAGCTGAGTGAACAATTACCAAATTATTCCAACAAATTGTTAAGATAATGCTGATTACGCACTTCTGGATCAATCTACACATTACTGAATCTATTAAATAAAGGCATTATGACACCAAACAAGGTGCTGCACATTATTTGCCACTTCCCAAATAAGACTTTATCTTAGGATCATAATCCTGCTGTGAAAAGAAGCAGCAATAAAGCTCTAACTCAGTATACTAATTAGGGTCTTGTCGCTCATTTTGCAGCTTAAAATAATTTTAGATTAACAAAAATATGAGGACTATAAAGCTGATGAACATGACTTTACCTGTTATTCATGCTTATAAACGTTCTCTCATAGGTTTATTGACACATGCCTTTAAAGCTACAATAAGGATCCTCTGCACGCATAATTTCTGTCAGTTTTCTCATAGAAGCATATCGCCATAACAAATCCTTGAAGCATTCCAACATAAATAGCTGAGGTTAGTGTCTCCACCCTGACTGCTGTTTGTCAGATGAGAAATAGCAGTCAGCATTAAAAATTGGAACTTTATCAATAATGGTAGCATACTGCTTGCCAAAGAAGAAACCAAAACAAAACATATGAAATTTAAAATCACATGCAACTAGCCACCATCTGATGAGAAGTCAAATGTCGCTATGTATAAAACTGACGTTGGCAGTTTTCAAAAACTGAAGTATGTGTACAAGAAGTATGTGTAAAACTGAAGCCAATTTATGTGGGCTGCAGGTTAATTTCCTCTGTTGCAAATTTTGACCAGAATGGTAACTTAATTGAAGACTGATACTTCTGATTAATTACTGAAATCTATTATCATAAAAATGTACAAATCTGACCTATAAATAAATCCAGTTGTGTAATATTATATACCAGTTTATTTTTTATAATAATTCTGGTTCAGGTCCCTATTTGGGTCATGCTGCTTTATGGAAGCATAAAAAATTATAATCACAGAGTAAAACGAAATCCTTATAACCTGTTTATAATGTTTACTCAGTCATAAAATATAATTTCTTGATATTAGATAACACAACATTACATTAAATCACTGGTTGCAACAGGGGACATGAAATCTTCACATGCATCTATAAATCAATGCATGATTATTAGAGAAAACTGCAAAAGAGCTGCCAACTTGCCTAGGATGTACCCCACCTCTTATCCAATGGCAGCTGGAGAGCGACACTTTAGATGTTGTTTAAACCTATCAAATTATAAGCCTAATTTATTTAGACATTTGTTGTCAAGTATCCATTATTCATTGCTAAGGGATATTTGACCAAACAATCTTGGGATGTGAGTATATTTATGCTTGCAGGTTTAAGTTTGACACAGTGTGAATTAGTGAAAATCTATAATAAATTGAAAATTCATAATAAATTGGAACTTGTTGAACAAAAATGAGAAATAAAACAACAAGGAGCTTTTCACTGCATGATATGTTGTGAATATTATTCATACTGAAATATGGGGAAATAGTACTTAGCTGTTCAGATTGCAAATTAAAGATTCAATAACTATTTCAGTTCCTCTTTGGTGTCACAAATGTAACTGAAACTGAGCTTCTTACCTGTTTTCCCCGACTTTAAAAATTAAATGATAAGAGCTAAACTACTTGGATAAAATGCAAAAAGCTAAACCTGAAACTGGCACAAAAATTAAGTTTTGACTGCACTGCATCACATTCAAACTTTTGAAAGTCAGCAGGTAATTTGCAACATTTCACACTGAACCAAAGAGAGGTACTACCTTCCAAAAATGAACAAAAAGTAAAAACATCCTCTGAAACATCCTCTTACGGTGGAATTTTGAGTCCACCAAACACGTATTAGTCTCTCAAATGTCTGTGTGGACACGTCCACCGTTCAGCATATTGGAATATTCTTATTCGGCTTGAAGACATGGAGGTCATTTACATGCAAGATCAGGTGGCAGCTGAGGTCATGCTGAGACACATTGTCCATCAGAATCTTTGTCAAAGTCTTGCTGGACCTCCTGCTGCCTGTTTCACAGTAATATATGAGGTGTTATTTTATAATCAAGATAGATATGAAGAAACGTGTTTGTCTGGACAAAACTTTACTTTCTGGGCATGCAAAGAGACAAGCATTCCCTCACTGCAAAGAGAAGTGAACAAGAGGAAAATAAATCAATGCTGGAATGAAGGGAGGATTGAGTTTCTTCTCATGTGAAGATGGGGATTGTTAGATAACATTTCCTTTGAAGAGTTGCTAATAAAGACATCAGGTTTGGCCACTTTCCATCACTGTTAGTGTGTTTGATCTGAGGAGAGTGTCAGCATCCTTCCCGTCACTTATTTGATGGATGTCTTGAATGTTTCTTTCACTGACACTAATGAACACTTTGTGATTCTTGGCTGTAAAACATGAGGGGATAGCTGATGACAGCACAGAAACTATTCAACACTGAAAATTGAGGCAAATTACATCTTTAACAAAAAGAAAAAGGAAAAAAAAGTGATTTAAATTGGTTTGACTGAGTCCAGTGACTCCTTGGAAAACTTTGATTACTTACTGTAATCAAAGATGTTAAAAAGTCCTTTTGTTGGACCTTATTATTTAAGGTCCAACAAAACACTGCATGCTGAACAGAACCATCTGGACAATATCCTGACCAATGATGACCAATGCTATTCCTTTCAGTGCTTGGAGTTTATCACATTTTTTTTGTCTTCTATTTATCCATTAAGTTATGCACTGATAGTAACATGATTCTTTTAGGGTTGTCCTCAGGAGAAGGCAAGCCTGGAAACTGTTGGAAACACATAAACATGTAGAAGCTTTATTTGTAGCTCCTGAACCACAAAGAAGTTCTTGATGATCCAGAAAAATGCTTTCTCTCAGCTTCAGTTTCCTGCATGAAAGGCTGTTTTGATCTGAAAATATTGTGTCTGCAAATCAATTCAGTTTATATATATATATATATATATATATATATATATATATATATATCCAATTAAGAACAATCCTCATCTCAAATCTCAAAGAATTTTGCCAGATGAAGTTCAAGGTGGATGAGCTTAAGTACGTACTCAACCGTCCAAAGCAACAGAAAGTCCACATAACATGAGAAGAAGAGAGTGCAGGTAGATTAATGAGAAAGCATTCACATTATGGGAATGTGAAGAGAAGATCAAAAGTCCAAACTCATTAGCACACTCTTTTTCCCTTTATAGCCTCTATCAAACTGCTATAAAGAGGTTCAGTGCTCCCTGGAAAACCTGCTGGAAACCTAAAATCCCCAAGAGACAAAATCTGAATCCTAACTGACCTCCTGGTGTTGTAATTAACGTCTACCAGAGGCTTGTTGGGACAGATTAATCTAAACTGGATAATGTAAGGATATTTGTACTATGACAACACAAATGTTCACTGTTCTATCAACACCTTGCATCTTCTATGTCTCCTGGGTGTTGTTGGTGAGATGTTGCCCAATACGAAACCTCATGGTAACACACCAGGCTCTCAAAACAAACAGAATTTAGCCGTTTTCAGCAGTTCAGACATGCAGCTGCAGATATTTTTGCCTGCCAGCAAAGTTCTACTTGGTTGGTATGATTTCATTAGGTTAGATTGGAAAGGGACACCATTTACAGTTTCAGACTGTTTATGTATGATATATGGAAACACAGAGTTCAGGAATTTTTTTTATCATGGTGGTTGTTAAACTAATATTTCTCCAGAATCAACTTTGCTATCGATATTTTCAGCTGAATTGGAGCAGTTGGTAGCACTGTTGGCTTGCAGCAACAAGGCCCTGAGTTGGAATCCCAGTTGGGGGTCTTTCTGAATCAAGCTTGCATCATCTCACCAAGCGTGAGTGGTTTGTACTTCTGCTTCCTCCAACTGTCCAAGAACATGACTGTGTTGTTAAATGGTTTCTCTGAACTACCCTTAGGTAGGATTGAAAAAACTTACAGCACTTAAAAGGTCCATAGCTAACACTTTTGGAGATCTAAAGGAGTTTATGTCTTGGTGGGTCAAGGCTGTTTTTCCAACAAAATCAGGATCAGCTGGTGATCACAAGTAATATTGTTGCTCCTGGATGTCTAGAAGTAGAACTAAGTTTGGCTCTAACATTGTCTTATAGAAGTTAAAAATATTGCATATTGGAACTTTAAGCTGAGCTTCATATGTTCATAACCAACTTAGATTCTGGTTTGAGTGATTTTTTATAGAGATTTTTAAATCAATTTCTGTTTTGAACTTTTAGACATACTTCTTCCAGCTGAATAATATAGAGTACACTGCTCTCACCACCATGTTTAACAGCTGAAACATTGTTCTGGTGGATAGTAGTAATAAACATAGCTTAATTTTGAACATGTACTCATCTGATAAACAACCTGAAGTCTGAAGGAGCTGATTCTGGATTGCTACAAAGCTTTACAGTCTGTTGTAATGTGACATTCTGACACATTTACCTTGAGGTTTTTCTCTGTTCTTGGCACATCAACATCTGTTTTCTCTCTGCTCTTCCAGAGTTTAGGATTTGATCCACTTCTTCACACATCAAATAGTTTAGTTATAAAGTTAATGCTAAACCTTTTGATGCAGGTACAGTTCAAAGAAATCCTTGAAAGCCTAATTCCAACATAACTTTTATGTCCATGACAAGTGCATAAACTTCCGACCAGGACTGCTCATTGGCCGCTAACAGACGTGATCAGACAGACACCTGAAAGATTTCCGAGTGAAACATAGACTCATTGGCCTGTAATTGAGCAAATTCTTGTAAATCAAAGCTGGAAGGTTTGCAGGGGACTCCCACACGCCTGTAAGGGACCCCTGGGGGGTCTTCAGCCTTCAGACTGGGAACCACAGCCACCCTCACCCAAGTTGTCAGTTAGTGTTTGAGGCAGTGCAAGCCAACAGTTATCTCCTAAACGGTAATTTATGTGCTGTTGTGGAGGACAAATTGCTGCAGGAGGTACACCATTAGCTAAGCTGCATTTCACAGCTACGTGTTTTTACCTGCAGCACTGCTATGCAAAAAATGTCGTAACTCCGAGCCGGACCGCCGGGGGCTTGGGCTTTACAGGTAATAGTGAGGGGGAAATACCAAATAGAGGATGTACTGTACACCATGCCAACAGCAACTCGTTAAAAAAAGTACATATAAATGTTAACTGATCACTTTTCTTATGTCTTTAAGAAAATATTTTAAACTTTTAAGGGGGTGTGTATCACTCATTTCACTTTTTTACATTGTAGAGAGTTGTGTCTTCTTCTCATTTAAAAATCCCAATACAAAATAAGGCAATTGTTAGAACCGATTGTTAGAAGTGAAAGATAAATTAATGGTTTAATTTGGATGAAATGGAGCCTAGATGCAGACAGATATGAAGATGTTAATGATGTGATGTTCAAGGAGCCGGCATAAGAGATGCCAAGATGAGCGACATGATCGTATTATCAGGTTGTTGCCAAAGAATCAAAAAGTCAGTCAAAACAGTATCAGTCCATCACTAAGATTAGAATGTTGAACATACTCTTTCAGACCCAAAGAGAGTCGAGAGCCACTGGAATGCTGTACAGATGGGTTCGATCTACTGGCATAAACAGCCATATGCATAGAATATACAATGAATGACAGTCATGTGGATAAAAATGCCTTGTAGATGTTAGAAGTTAGAGGAGAACAGACTGGTACGAGATGACAGAATAGCAACAGTTTCTCAAATAATCACTTGTTACAATCTCTGAACCTACAACATATAGTCAGACAGCAGTAGAAGACCACACCGAGTCACCTAAGAACAA
This sequence comes from Alfaro cultratus, assembly GCA_903066825.1. Lineage (NCBI taxonomy): Eukaryota > Metazoa > Chordata > Actinopteri > Cyprinodontiformes > Poeciliidae > Alfaro > Alfaro cultratus. Next base: position 63,728 of record CAEFZX010025734.1, read on the forward strand.
GATACTAAAGACAAAGGGGCCAATTTCGTGGTTGCTTCAGGGTCGGAGCACACAGGGAGATTTTAGAGCACCCACATGCGCCAGGCAGTCTACACTTCTCATTGATCTGTTAATGGCCACAGCAACAAGTCCTGCATGTATGTTGAATACCATCAATATACATTGCTTGATTGGACAGGACACATTAGCTATAGTTACGCGCAGCTGTAGGCACCATTGTGCTATGTATTGATTGCGACAAAACCATACTGTTCCAATGCATAATGCGCACAACTCTGTTACAAAAATGGCTGTAGCTTATTTCTAAATCAATTTCTATAAAATATAGCTTGAATTAAAGCCAAGAAAACTGCAGATGTTTTAATAATACTGGCCAAGTTACTGTTAGGTCTGGATACAGCACAACTCCATCTCATGAGCTAAATGCATGCATTAGCTTTTGAATACAAAAAACTTCCGAATGAAAGTTTTTTAAAAAAATCATCTTTGAGAATTCTTAGGTACTTAGTAATGTATTTATCAGTAGTGATCATTCCTTGTAACCTTAGTATTTGAATAAGTTAACTATGCGGTGGTGTCTTATCTTTTTCTCAACAGGAACAACTTGTAAACCTGTCTGCACTCAAAATATTCGTTGGGTTTGTGAGTCATTGTGGCTGAAGCTATTTAACTCAACCAGCAGTGACACGACAGCTCATAAGAAACAGCATGGCGCCCTCCAGTGGTCACACAAAGATCAACAATGTATTTCTCTGCCTGCGCAAATGCAATGTTGAAACAAAACAAAAAAACATTAAAAAAAACACAGCGTTAATACATTATTTAGAAAAGCTTATGTATTAACCTGACTTGTATCTCCAACATGACAGAGGCCAGGAGGAAACGGAGAGAAAGTTCATATAGTTGTCAGGCAGAGGATTTGTTCTCACCTTTCCCTCTTCTGATGGTTCATGAATAATAACATATGGTAAAACTTTGTAGTCTGACAAGATAAAAAATTAAACTTTTTGATCACAAGGACTAAAAGTATGTTTGGAGGTATGAAGGTGAGATTTTCAAATCTAAGAACACTGTATGAACTGTTAAACATAGTGGTGGTAACATCATGCTGTGGGCTGTTTTGATTGCAATGGTGGTACTGTACTGTACAGAATTTGGAGATAGAACTACATCCAGATTCAGTATTCAAGTCCAATGGGTCCAAGCACATATCCAGACTTGTTTTCAAATGAATTAAGGAGGCTAATAATAAGCTTCCCAAAGCATTGACCTCAACAGCGCTTTTGTGGAAAATGCCTTAAAGTTAGTTGGTATTAAGTAACCAACTAAGTAACCAGTGAACCAACCAGTAAACTCTGCCAGAATGATGACAATAAATTTAACTATAAATTAGGTTTATATTTGAGCCTGTATGAATTTTAGAAAAAAATACAGAACCCATTCAAACTTGTGCACCATATTATTATATATATTTGGTTTAATTGTGGCAGTTGTATAACATATATTTCATTAACTTAGGTAAAGAAATGGTTCAACTAAATAATAGATTCCATAAAGTCAAATTCAAGATTTTTTCAAGAAGTTTTTTCAAAAGATTTTTCAGCAATTAAAATGGTGATTAAATATAAACAATTCAGCAGGTGATATGTACCTGAAAATCCCTACATTTCTATGGCAAAATGTTTTGAAGTATTCCAAGTTTTCTGATTTTGCTGTACACAGATTCTGTGATGGTGTTCGCCGATCGCGTGTGTTTGTGTTGTCACGTGAAATGTCTGTCAGATTTGGAGCTTGAGCTTCCAGCAGCAGCGAAGCAGCCAATCAGAGTGTGACAGACGAACGAGAGCCCGGCCATCTGTAGGTGGACTGATGCCCACACAAAACACACGCATACACCAGAGATGACTCACAGACTGGAGGAAATAAAAGAACCAAAATGTCTAAAAATATAAAACGTCATAGATTTCTGTGTTTTCTTGTGTTTCATTTATTTTTTTTTTGAGAATAAAACTAATCAAAACACAACGACAAAGCAGGAAGTTCTGATTACTGTCATGCAGTGTTCACTGCAGCCAGGTTGCTGCACAAAGATGGAACCACCTTTCTGTGATTACTCTGCCTCATTTGGCCTGAGGTATAAACAAACACTGCATCTGTTTAGGGGCCCCCACTGTGCTGAGAGAACTGAATTTCATATGAGACACATTTATGAACAAGTTGCATAAATATTAAATAAATGTTTTATATCTTAAAGAGTATATTTTGATGCATATGCAGTATTTTAAGAAATTTTTGTCTGAGCCAGTCACAAGCACATCATGTTTTTACATAGAGAAAGAGGTAGTCTGTTATTTTTTTGTTGATTTTTTTATGAATAAAATAATAAGCTTTGATGCTGTTAAAAACACATTGTTTATTAAAATTTCATTCTGTAGTTTTACTGGAAAAGGTTGTTGGAATCCAGCTGAGCATCATGTTTCATCCAACAATTGGAGAACTTCAGCATGCACAGAAAACATGAACTTTTGTTATTTTCTCAGACAAGCATGTTTGTCCATAGAACACCTGAATGATGTGAGAAAAACTATTTCCTAACAGGGACAAACCTATACTTTAATACTACAAATCTGAAGGAATCCTCTCAACACAAAACTTGCTGAGATTAGGAGAGTTCACAATGGAGAGAAACACGGTGTCCACTGGTTATTTTGTTTTGCTAAAACAAAAAATTTAAATGTTCTGTGATAATCTGTTTCCTGATGTTTTTTTCTCAGCATGGCCCCTGTGGGTTTTATTAGTCATGTAGTGAGCATGATTACAGGAACTCATCCCTCAAGTTTATCTTTGATTTTTTTGTTAATTGCTCCATAATCGAAGCAAAGTCCCCCACGTTCATTAACGGTGGCTGAAAATTAAGTGCTGCCATCACATCTGCTTGTCGTGTGCCCTCAGCATCTATAAATACGTGTGAACTCTCAGACTCGTCTCTGAACGCTTTCCATGATATGATATGAGTGTGGAGACGCAGCTTTATAATAACTGAGCGGGGAATTAAAAAAAATCAGCACGAAGCCGCAGCACAGAGTGCTGCTGGGGTCTATTTGTGGAGGAGTGGAGGTGTTTCTCCTCCCTCACTTCCAACAAAAGGTGAAAATTGCACCCAGAGGGGAAAAGCTTCGCTGCAGGGGGAAGGTGTAGAACCAGCCCGTCCAACTCTTTGTCTCCGTCTGAAGCTTTGGCTTGTTTCTCTGAAAACCGCAGCTGCATCGTCTGAGCGGGTTTACGTCCTCAGGGACCCCAATAAGGAACTTCAGGGAACAGAGAGCTGCTGATATCCAGCAGCAGAGCTAGGCTGAGCTCATCAACACGTGTTAAAGCAAACTGTTACACCAGTTCCAGCATAAGCTTCTCAGCAGGACAACGACCCAGAGTAAACATCTGAGGTGGTGTGTGCCATAACATGGACCGGCCATTACATGGACCGGCCACTGTGGAGCTCCATGAAAAAATTTATCTTTTAAGTATTTTGAGATGCCTGATGGTGCTACATTAATCTGTCAACTATGTCCAAGTACAAACACAATAAAACCAAAAGGCTGGCATTATTTCAAGAAAAATATGCAATTGAAATATTTTTTAATGAAAAGTGTAATTATGTTTTCAATAAAAAAAAAACAAAAAAAACATGATTTTCTTCCTTCTTTAGCATTACATAATGCATGTTAACTGAAATATTGTATGTAGTCGGACCAGCAATTAATTAACGGCAGATCTAGTAAAACATGTAAATAAGGAAAACTAACATGCCTGCAGTTTTCAATATTTTTCTGTCTAGCAATTCATGTCTCCCCTCATGGAAGAAACCATGCATAATAAAAAAATTGTTTCTCGGTTGAAATGTTTAAGTTGAGATTCAGCTACATTCACCAAAGAACACAAACTCAAACCCTTTAATTGTTTATTTTTTTTTAAATAATTGGAAATAAAGTCATAAAATGGGACACAAGAGTCAGATTTATAAAGACATTTTTAACTTACTCTGGCTTTTCATACAAATAAAGTAAAAAAAACCATGATCCTAGCTTTTCAATTGGAAATTAAGAGTTTCACTCCAGATTTCCAAACTTATTCTCTTCCTTGTAACAGCGTCAGCAGGAAAAATTAAGCAATTCAGTGAAGAACTTGTTCTGAACCACCAGACATTTGATCATTATTTCAAATAAGGCTAAAGGCTAAAAAACCCCCTCCTCATTTGGAACTACAGTACAATGCGCATGCATGCAGGGCCCTGGGTCCAAACTAAAAACTAAAACCAGACTTGGAGTCTGAAAGTACCGGAGAGAGAAAAAAAAACACCTGCCAGCAGCATGGGTTAGGATCCCCTGATCCTAATGCGTTTCTGCCCAAAGACAGTCTCAAGGTAATATGATGCAGAAGAGCCATTTGTATCTGGTGCTCGGATCATGTACCTGTAACACTACTGGTTCATTTGTTTCCACTTCAGTTTGTAGATATTCGCCACAGTGATCCTGAAGCCACCAAGTCCACTAACTCAGGAGACACCACGGCGTCTGGCTCTGATCGCACTCCAGTTTGATGTTGATGATGGTGCAGGGAGCGCCGCTGATGGTCAGCTCCTGCCGGGAATCCACCTGGTACTGGAGGTTCGTCAGCCCACCATCAGGATCCACCTTAAACTGCTCCTGAAGAAAAGAGGAGGAGGTGGAGTTATGACTCATTGCCAAGCTAGAAAGGTGACATCAAATTAGCGATGCCCCAATCAGATTTTTCAAGATCAATCATAATTGTTGGTTTTGAATGAAGTCTTTAACAGATAAAAAAAGGAAAACTGTGAAGCAGATCCATCAACAGTAAGGAATTACAAGATTATTTTCCTATATGTGTCCAAACATTTGTCCCCAATCTTTATCTGAGTTTTATAAAAGTAGATTTCTGATTTCAAGATCATTTATTAAACTTTTTGTTTTGTTGTCCCTCAATTTCAGTAATTCTCTCCTACCTGTTTCTGAGTGGCAACCCTTTTCTGGTCCCTCTTTCTCCAGGCCGGGTCATGGATATGAAGAAAGGTTTTATATCCCGTTGTGATGCCACTTGGGCGGAAAAGCTGCCCAAAAAATTAAAAATGAAACCAACCACAAAAGATCTTCAGAGATTATTCTAATGAAACGTCTTGTTTCTCTGTCAGTGATTTGTACCTGTAACTCTGCTTTTCTGAGCCTTCTGTAGAACTCGTCATCCTCTCTGCCCCAACCCCAGAACCGGTTCGACATCCCATTACACTACACACACAGAAGATGATGAGCAGCTTGAAAAAAGCAAGCTTCGTTGGGTTAGTTTATCACTATTCCATTTCTGCAGCACCGCAACATTAATTAAAGTTAAAATGACATGCTATTATGCTTTCTTGATCTGAGCCAAACATGCAGCGCAGTCTTTTCTTTGTTTTGGTTTTTAATCAACCTTCTTCAATGTGGTACAGCACCATCTGGTGGACATACTATGTCCCACCAGATAAAAATAAAAAAACATGATGAGGATTTAAATTTGTGAAGTGGAGGAGAACATTGTGGGGGAGACATTCTCACAGTAAAACAAATACTGCCAAACCTTCCCCCCTAATGTAGCTCCTCTTGCCTCTCTGAACCTCAGCTCGCCTTTAACAATAAGCAGCAGCTCCGTACCATATGATAGTGTCTCTTTGTGAGCAGCAGGATTCCTCCCACGTAGGTCTTGTAATGATAGAGCGGATGCAGCTCCGGTGAGGCGACATGGAAGGGTCCCTCTTTAGGGAAGCCATAGTCCAGGGCCTCATTGAGGGGCAGCAGGTCCACGTCATGCATGGCCAGGTAGTCCGTGTCATTCCCGCTCTCCATGTAGCCCACGTTGATCAGAGACGCTCGGTTGAATCTGGAACAAGGAGAAAGAAAAAAAAAAAAAAAAGCATTCAACATAGACAGGTGAAATTGAGACCAAATACAGCATTATGACACACATATTTAAGATTCAGTTTTGATTCACCATCTTCTTCTCTCCTACTCCTCTTCACTTCGTTTTTATCTAACAACTCAATGAGAAACTTAGTCAATATTTGATGTTCTTTAAAGTTCCTCTCTCTACTCCTTGTTCAGGATGAAGACTTCCTGTCAAATCAACAAATAGTTAACTTGGCAGATACCTTTTACCAAGATACCTTTTACCAATTTGTAATGCATGATTAGCTTAATTTGACTATGCTGTTTAAAGGACGTTTTAATACTAATCTGACATAGCTCAAGGTTGATAACTGGTGCTTTTATTGGTGCCACTGAATTCAAAAACTGTTAATAAGTGCAGGAAAACACTTCCTGAGGAGTTTAAGGGAAGTTGTAGATCGTTTTGAATGTTGAATCAGAGATTAAATAAATCTTACAGCAGTCTGCTTCTGACTCATACAAGATAAGGCTGTTTAGACTTTAAAACAAGCAAATAAAAGTTTACTAAAAATAAAAACTAAAAGAAAAGCTCAGAGACTGAAGGTAGTTAACATTTATCCTATGAATGGCAGCTGATATCTCACCTGTAGTGATCCACCTGGTTGATAATCAGGATCTTATGGCGGATCTTCTTCTTGTTGAGAAATTTGTGCATGAATGGAACGAACACTAGCAGCTCTTCGAAGCGTTCTCTGAAGGGGACCACGAGTGCTAGCTTGTGAGGACCCCAGCTGGGGTCGTCCGCTGAGGATGCCTGTCTCTCAGTGGGACAGGGTGGAGGCGGCGGCTGGGGGTCACGCCGGTCTTGATGCGTTACTGAGGACATGTCACCCGAACAGCTGAGCTGCAGCCACAGCAGAGAGATGAGCACAAGCACCATGCAGAGGCCAAACAGCTTGTAGATGGTGCATTTCCCCGACAGAAACCTGGAAAAAGCAGACCAAGAGGCCATAAAAGCTTCCTCTGGGTTTGTTTGTTTAACACATGAAGCAAAATAATACTAAAAAAGGTCAAATTTACTCAAAACTCAAATTCAAAATCAAATCTGCATTTAGTGTTCCTTGGTAAGCTGAACCTCAAGAGGACATTTTTGATCTAATAACATATTCAGTAGACATTAAAATCTGCTTGTGTCTTTGTATAATGAGACTAGAGAAAGAAATGTTCTGTTTTGTGGCTCGACAGTGACCAAAAAGTCTTTGTTAGAATGAACATGTTTATCAGATGTTTATTGAAAATGTAGATGTTTTCCCAGGGACCACCAAATGCAGCTGGAAACAAAGACCAAACAACTGGGTTAGAACAGCCAAGAACAAATCCTGAGCAAACCCAAACAAAAACGCAGTTGGTTGATGCTTTAAGGGAATCTTATTAACCAACACATGCAGTCTCAATGTGGATCTCCCAGCTATATTTTATATTACAAAACAAGACTTCTTGTGGGGTTTAAGTTATAAAATTATTCCAGGCAGAGGCGTGGGTAAAAGTACAAACATGTTACAGAACATCAACCAATGGCTCCCAAACTGGGTCTCCAGGGTTTAAATAAATTTACAAGAGCTGAAAAAGTTTGTAGCTTTTAAAGAACGTTTAATAGTTATGAACATCTGGTTTGGAAGTTTACAAGCAGAAACTGCTATAAATCTTGTGAAGCAAGATCTAATTTGAATTTTCAAAATGAAGTAATTTCTTCCTGCTGTCTACAGCGACCCAACCAGAGAAAGTGAGAGCAAAAGAGAAATATACGACAGCAGATTCTGATTATTTAGCAAATACATTTCATGTCTGCATTCCTTTTCTTGATCTATTTTAATATCCATTGCATCTTGGAGCTTTAAGGTGAACTACAGGATTTTTACTAAACATCATTCCCCTATAGTCCCCTTAAAATAGTAAAAAGATGCAACCAATTTATTCTGTTTAGCTACAAAAACACTCATCAAACAATAACTTCAGCTGGAGGATTCGGGTTCTGAAATTGGACACACATGAAGTGAGTTGATGTGAGCAGTTAATGTTCAAATTCACTTCTTTCAGGACCAAACAGACCAGAATATGTTGACTTGTTAAACCCAAAATGTATTCTGTGACTTTTATTTCGGATTCTACCTAGAAGCCAAGTTCTGTCATCAATTTATTTTTTTAGCAGCTGATGGACCATTTTGGACTTTTAAAAGGAAGTTTCAACCAGACGCCTAAAGTTTGGTTCATTATTCCAGACGGTAGATTTGCTTTAGCTGCTTTTTGTACTTCTGGGAATCTGAGAACCTCAGTTTGAAAACCATTATTTAAAAAGACACAGGAAATGTTTACTCACCTCTCATCCTGCTGGGGAACTTTAGAAAGGTCACTTCTTAAACACCAAAAGATAATGTGAATAAGTGAGGCTCTTCTACGTTAATGTTAGCTTAAATAGAACACACCAGGGGGGAAACAAAGCCACTAATCAACTCGGACTTCTATGAATCAGCATCTCCTTGCTCACCAGACAGATATTGACAAAAAACATTACTGGATTCTTACATCAGAATTGGATTGTTGCTGTTTGGAAGCTGAAAGTCTGCAATCCTCGATGACAAAGTGAGTTTATTGGGTTTTGCAAGGACTCTGTCAGTTAAGGCTTGGCTGCTTCCAGTTTATAGATACCGTTCAGTTGGGCCGCAAAATATTGCAAAATCGTGCAACTACTACACAACTGTTGAATATTGCAACGACAATCAGTTGTGAGAAATGTACATTTTCTTTCTTCTGATCCTCCATCACAATGTCACTAAGTAACCTTTCAACCAATGCAAAGATGTAGGACCTAATGAGACTTGGACAATGTGGTCCTATTAATATAAAACCTCAAACATTTTGAGTAGCATTTACTCAAAAATGCTACTCAAAATAAATAAAGTTTAACTTTATTTATAAATCTGAACCTATTTATGAAAACTTTGTAGATTAATTGATAGAAAAATAAATTGATTGATCGAACTGCTTCGCATTCAGGAGTTCATACATAAAAGCATGGTGGTGTTTTAAATGCTAATAATACTGGTCACAGTCTAAATTACTGCATAATAAAGATTCACCTTTGTTATTACTTTTCTCTTTCTCACCTTCTTTCCTCTTTAAAGTAGAGCACAGGCTTTCTTCTGGATGAATACATCATGTTTTAGCCTGTTTTCAACCTTTGTTTACAGTCTGCTTCCCAGTTAAACTCCTTCCAGGGGAAGTCTTCATTCCTCCAGATGTGTCTCATCCATCCTGGACCTTTGAGAGGGATCTCTGCTCGGTGAGTTCATGCCGAGATCCGCTTCGTGCTGGAGCCGTTAGCAAGAGGAGCTAACGGGCTGCCGCAGCCGCTGTACACGTAGCATAAAGCGGTTCACACGAACCAGAGCTCCGGTGGATCCTCGGTGAATGTTAATCTGCTGAAATATTCCTATCGAGAATATCACACCGTTTTATTGATCTAAACTGTCTCATTTTACTGAAAATTAGCCAAGAAGTGACTTGCTTAGACTAATTAAAATCCGCCTGAAATCACAGAACACCATTTAAAATTCGGTCCGTCCTGGATATAAATCCGAACGCAACAACGGCAGTAAACGACAAAGGTTCCCAGGTTCCATATTATGGAAGTCTATTTTTATTTTGTATATACAAGAAAAATAACTCTAAAATTAAAAACAGTAGAAGTGGCATTGAAAGTAAGATTTCATTTTTGTATTAATTAACAAAATCAACAACATTGACCCAGACTTAAGTTAGGGTAGTTGGTCCCCTCAGGAACTAATCAAGTAGAAGTCTGGACTTGGACACTTCTTTTTCAGCTATCTGTGATACACTTCCTGAAATGTTTCGGGATCACTGACCAGTTTAAACCAATCTTCAACATTTGGGACAGATGTACGGAAGAGGATTAGGGCCACCGAAGAAAAAAATAAAAAAAATTATTCTGACTTTAATCTCAGAATTCTTTAAAGTCAGATTTTTTTTTTCCAGTGGCCCTAATCCTCTTCCGTACAGATGACCTCAGAATTGACTCTGAAATATTTTGTCACAACAAGGGATTTATAGTCAACCCGCTTATTGCAAAGTATCTAGGTATTGGCCTGTAAATCACGCAAAAATCATTATCCTCCAACCAAAATGCTTGATAGTTCCTACAGCGTTTTCACTGAACATGTTAATGTACAATCTGGCCAAATACATATATTTGAATTTTATGTTTAAAGAAAATTGTTCCAATATTTTTGTTGCTCATTCAAATTCAGTTTAGCAAAAACTGATTTGTGCTGGAATGTTCTGTTTAGAAAGAGTAGGCCATCTATTTCCATCCTTTTCTGGGAAACCCATCCTATGAAGATTGATAGATGCTTTTACAGTTTTCCACTTTCACATAATCTTCCAGGAGTGATAAAACCAACTTTCTGTTGTATTGGTTTTATTCATGTTTGCAGTCACATTTCTTTATCTGCTTCAAAAATGTTCTCCCTCAAAATACATTATAGGTACAGAATATAAAAACTCTAAACAGTGACTTGAGCTGTTGATGTAAAATTTACAAGGAAAAATAGAAAGTGTCAGTGGGCCAGAACATCTTTCAAACCAAAGAAGACAAAAAACATTTATTCTTAGTCCAACCTCATATGCACATCTAGCAAAAATAAAACCACCAACTGCTTGAATTTCTATCCCCAGAAAACTGAAACCTAACAACAAAATACAATCAATTTTAAAGAAAGAAAAACTGTAAAAATTAAGCAAAAGGATCAAAACATTTGAGGGTGTTTGAATCAACAAAGCTGAGTAATATGCAATGCAAGGTTTTGAGAAGAAAAAGGGAACTTTCTGTGTTTTTATTTCTTTTTTTCTATAGCTAAACACCAAATAACTCAGATTTTGTCTGAAACCAAATTCCAGCAAGATAAAGAAGCATGTTGGAGTAATTTTACTGAAAGCTCAGGTTTTATAATTCATTGCAAAGTGATCTAGATTCATGAAAACAGTGCATTCACAAAAAATGACATTTACCATCAAAAACATAAAAAAAGGTTGCACAGTTGTTTGTAATATCACATGTACTATTCCGTAATAAAGAGGGATACAGACCACTGCAGTTATTAACTCAGCCCTCATAACATGGCAGTCGTCCTGTTGAAATTGACAAACAACGCTGGCCTTTCAAACAAAAGTGATGGCACTTTATTAAAAGGTGAAAACTAAAAAAATCTTTATGAGTGCCAGAAATTTGTCAAAATTTGGCGTTTTGACAAAGAAAACTTTTAAATAAAATTAATAAAAGTTTTCTAACAAGTGTGTGGCATTCATCAAGTTTTGAGGTGTAAAGTTGCTGCCAAATAATTGCACAGATATGTCTGCTAGAGATGCATGGCAATGTTTTAATTGGGAAATCTCCAAAGCTGATGAGTAGCTATTTGATTTAATCTCAAATACTTCAATCGGGAGAAAATGGAACACAATGACTTTAGGAGAATTCAAATTGCAAAACAAAGAAAAATAACTTAAGATGATGTGTAAATCTGACTTTAATTTATCAGCATCTTGAGTGGCCAGTAACACAAAGTGGGAAAAAAAAGGAGACACGATAAAATAAATTACTGCAAGGTGCAAACATCAGTCTTGCACACAACTGAAAGATTAAACTTCCAGTAGTTTGGGGGAGATGTGTCCTGGATGTTTGTTGAAGATGGGAGCAACTCAGCAACCCCCCCCCAAAAAAAAAAGTTTTCAAGTTTAACCTAGGTGCAGCTGGATATTTGCCCGACAGCAGCTGCTTTATTTTTTTTTTTTACTGCATCCATCAGTAGATACCAAAAACACACACGCTCCTTAGGAAGAGTTACACCAGTTTTTTGGCCTCGAAAAAACTCTTGAGGTGTCTCATCTGCCAGATACCGATGGCCACCAGGATGAGGGTCTGCACTATGGACCACCAGAGGACACGCTGGTTGGTGCTCTCGCTGGTCTGACGGAAACGCTCCTCACGGTACTGATGACACACACAGACAGCAGGGGGTGATATATTAATATTTCAGACTGATTAATATAAATGACCTCTGCTTTCACTTTGTTACATCTGAATAGCTGAAATTCCATTAAAAAGTCTCAGCTCCTCTGTTGTTTTGTTGAATCTGGCGTCTCATCTTCCTCTTGACAATACGCCATTGATCCAATATGGAGGTTTGGGTGAGGAGAGTTCGCTGGACAACCATGGCACAACATTTCTGCCTTAAAAATATATTTTTTTTACTTATAGTTAGCAACATTCCAATATTCTGAGAACCAGATTTTTTTGGTCTTCATAAGCTGGAAGAAACACTCATCAAAGTGAACAGCAAAACTGGTGAAATATAATGTTCATAAAACGAGAATATTACATGAGCTTTATGCTCCATAAAAATTAATTCTTGTTTGCTCTCAAGAAATAAAAATATCACCTAATAAAGACTCTGACACAAGTTATTAAGGAACACCCCCTGCCCCTACGGCACACAGATTGCAGGATTTGACTGACCCTCTGGTAGTTCTGCTCCTTCTGGATCTGGTCCACCTGCTCCACCAGCTGCCGCACTCTCAGCTGCAGCTCCGTCAGTTTGTCCTTGGCAGCAATCTCAGCATAGTTGTTGGCATGTTCGCCCACCTGGATGTCCAGATGAACACGCTGCAAAAGACGAAAAAAAAAAAAAAAAAGACAGAGATGAGCAGGACATCTTCATCCAAACCTCCAGGAGTTTCCACTTACAGAATTCCTGCATGTTGAGTTTAAATGTCTTTAAAGTAATTTCCCTAAAGGCTTTGCAGTAGAACAAGAGCAAGAATGCACAAAAAGAGATTCTGTCAGACAAGAAAAGCAGGTCAAAACACATTTCTAAATTTTTAATGTAATATTTGCTCAGCGTGGGCTGCCTCCTCACCAGCATGCCTCCGGCGAACAGGGAGAACTTGGAGGAGTTGGAGTGGAGGCAGATCTGATGCTCCCCGGGTGTGTGTGACGTAAAGGTGAAGCGTCCCTCTGAGCCGTACTGCCGAGACAGAATCACCTGCAGGAAACAGAAGAGGAGGTCAGACCTGCTCAAGCTACAAATACGCTGTCAGAACTCAATGCAGTTGCTCCAGTCATTTAAACTTGCTTCTATTTCTTGTTTTTACCTTATCATCAGGGTCTTTGACTTCCACAAACATACCCAGACCCTGAGTTGCCGGCAGATATTCTTCTTTCTGCTTATCATACAGCTGAGTACGGTAGTTACCTGAACAGAGACATAAACATTAAACCTTCATGATGAATTTGAGCTGGAAACATTCATATCCCACATCTAATGTGAAAGATATTGATGCTCATTTCCTTTAGAATAAGCTGCAGTTTATGTCAGCAAAAACCTGTTGAAGTCTCCAGGAAAATCACCTAGGATTTAAAATGTGTAAATTTGTTAATACACAAAAAAATATTGATTTAAACAGAAGTGAAGGTAGCATGCAAATGTTATTTTAAATATTAGAATGTTTTACAACATCCTAGGGAATGTTACAGGCACACTTTACTTATGTAAAGTTACTAAACCTTTGGATAAACTAGAATAACAGGGACTTGTTGGAAATAATCAAACCTGTTACCAGCTATGTTAGACTTTACTAGGGTTGACATTTGTCGCAGATGTTTTGCTCAACTTTTATAGACAGATTTCTTATTTCATAAGAAGGGCCAAGTGTCTTCAGTCTGGGGTAGAGGCATCACATCCCTGTGATGCTAGACACACATTTGGGGATAAATTGGGAGCCTCACCATTCATGTCACTGTTTCTTTAAATCAAAATGAGACAGTGAATGCCTACTTACATTTTTTAATTATTATTTATTTATTTATATTAAATAAGTAGAAGCCTTAGGGCAGCTCCAGGGCATGCTGAATAGATTATATTCTACAGCACATTAGGGACCAGTTAAAGGGTCCTGTTAAGGCTCCCCAAATGAGCCACAGAAGGTAAGACAGTAGAATCAACAGACAGAAAGAAAAATACCAAAGTCCAATATAACATTAAGAAGAAGGCAAACCTCCATCAATGTCAAATTTCCTATTATTTTGATGTGTGCCAAAGTGTGTTCTAGTTGTAGACAGTTTGTGTTGTAGATAACAATAAGCTGATTGCTTGGTTACTAAATTACAACACATGTACAGCAGTGCCATATTCTCAGTTCTCTTCCATTGCACATAAACCCACTTTATGTGCAATACCTTTAGAAATTTAGTTCTAGTGGTATTCAAGTAGGGACAATTATTCCTTAAGCAGAGCTTGCAATTAGACAGTTTACAGAATTGACTTCCAACTAATACTGGAATGATTTGATCCAAATTATTAGTTTGCCTATAACCACCACTTTAAGTATCTCTTTCAAAGATTAATATAAATGTGAAAGCAGAAACATGTGACATTTTAACAAGAAAAAGTGTGGCAAAAATTATGTATTAAAAGATTGTTAGGAACAAAAAAACCCTGAGAAATTCTTCTTGAATTTATGAGCAATACTTTTCTGGAGTTTATGCTCTTTACTCAATTATATCAGCCTAAAAAATAAAGCCCGTAGACTGCCATCTGTTCCAATCTGACATGAAACTTCCTGAAAAACGAATTAGATTTTTCATAACTTCTAACTAATGATCGGGCAACCACCAATATATTCTGATAATTAACGTTTATATAAAAAAACATAGAGCACATACAAAAACATGTCGTGTACAAATGTTGGCTGTCTGCTAACTTTTTTGACATGACAAACAGGTTGTAGCTCAATTAGCCGTGAAGCTAACTAGCAGTTAAGCTAACTCGCTGTTAGCTCACCGATAATCATGGTCTCGTCCGGGATTTCTTCTATGAAGCATTTCTTCTCAGTTTCTCCGATGTGAAAGTACAACGAAGAGACAGAGTTGTAGAAAATATTAAGCAGGAAAACTGAAAACACAATCGAAAGCTGCATCCTGACCCGATGTGACATCTGAGACCACAGACCGAACTGAGCCTGAGCAACGACAGTTTTGTGCCACGTAAACTCTCGTAGATCCCTAGCCAATCAGCGCGCGGCAGGAGCATGCTTGATGTTGTAGTTTTTAAGCTTCATTTAGTAGTTCTTTACGCATCACGTCTTTCAAGCTGCTTTACGTTAGTATGGTGGCTGTTTCTACAAGATTAACAGAATAAACGAGTAAAGTTTATAATGTTAAGTGTGATTATAATTCACCACCCTACTGGAATGGCATAAAATTAGGAAATCGATCGTTTGATTATTGTTGTTATTGTTAAAGGTGCCATAATTCAGTGGATAAAGTAAATCAAAAAGCAACCAATCATTGAAACTATTTAAGAAATAAGAAATGCAATCATTTTATTTCATTTCATTATATAGTTTTTTTTCTATCTTGCAGAGAGCAACTGGAAAATTGAAGCAACAAAAATAAAGACACAGTTTACATCAATATCAGTCATCCTATCACTCTCATTTCTATATTTTCTTTGTTTATTTTTTGTCACAAAACAGGATGTCGACAGATTTAATAATATAGATTTAATAACATATGATTTGCTGTGAGAGAAACAAATAAGACATGTATATGTGTAAAAGATGACAAAGCTGTAGAGCTTGTTCTATTGCACTGTCAGCAGCATATTAAATGATATTTGAGAAGAGATTAATTACAGTCTTGCGGGTTCTACATAATTCCGATTTGTTTGCAAGAATATTAATAATTTGATCCAAAATTGTAGTATGTGGCCTTGCCACTCTTTCTGTAACTCTTTCACTCCAGAAGATGGCAGCAGTGCAACCTTCACATGCAGTGCTCCAAGTAGAAGAAGAGATTGAACAGTTCCCAAGCCATTTCCATAGCAACCAGGCGGATTTGATCATGGCGCCCGGTAAGTTTCAAGCTTTGTTGGTCATTTCATGTCGTTATATACGTTTTACATTAACAGAATGTTTTTCACCAACACCTCTGACATTTGGAATACATTTTTAAATAAACGGACGATGCTTGAAGTGTAAACAAAGGAAGACTGGCGGTTCATTTGTTTAGCGACAACAAATAGAAGCAGATTTTTTATGAACTTCCATAATGCTTGTAACTTTTTCATACAAGTTTATTAAAACGTCGGGACATTTTTTTGTAGTTTAGAGTTTGATTAATTAGTTCAATATTTTAGATGCACACATTTGCCTATTTTTTCAGCCAACACCGAAAAGAGATTACTGTAGGCGTTTTTTTTTTCTTTGTATTTACCAAAAACAAAATAATCGTCCTGAATGTGCATCTAAACATCGTATTTTCCAACGTTCCTCTTTTTCTTCAGGGAGCCAAGCAGTCGTATCCTTTGTAATAAAACTAATTCAGATCTACAGTTTTCAATTGTCTTTTTTGGTCCTTAACCATCCCTTTCCCAGCTGTCTTCAACACCTTTGCAGGTTCTTCTCTACCTGAACAGCTGGTACTTTTCTGCCTTCTACTTGGCAGAGATCCTCATGTTCATCTACAAAGGTGAGATGAATGTTTCACATTCAGGGCAGCAGGGATCAATACAAATCCATCGGAAGCTACTCTTGCAGAGAAAAAAAGAGGAGAAAACAGAAAGGTGGAACTTCTCTTGATTTAAGAAGAAGGTTGCTTGCTCATACTAAGTTTGCCCCCATTAATTCTTCTTGTCTGATATTCAAAAGGTGTTGGAAATCTTCCTGAGATTTTGATCCATATTGATGATTTGAGCTTTGTGGCATCCTGTTGGAAAGCTATGATTATACTCCAGTACCAAATTCTGACACTACCATCTGGATTTTTTAGTTGCAATCAAGACACAACATAACCAAGCAAGATTTCCCCAAAATTTAATCTAAATTTGAGCTTGGATTAATTGGAACCTCTTTTTTCTTTAGCCATTCTTACCTTATTGCCATCTCATACCAGTCAGTCCATTCTACTCTGATATTGACATGGCATTTTTATGCACTCACTTATGATTGGAAATAATTCACAGTGAATGAGTCTCAATGTTTACAAAACTGTCTGTAACTGGTGTCAGTCAAATAAGATGAGCGGAAATCACTTATACACCAAAAGGTTTGTTTTGTGGTTTGTAAATACACACCAGTATTGAACATGACTGTGGTTACTATTTTATGACTTGTCACGTTTCAGGAATTTTACTGCCGTACCCAGCAGATAATCTGGTCCTGGATGTGGTGCTGCTGCTGCTCTTCCTCGCTCTGGAGACTCTTCGCATTTTCTATGGTGAGAGACAAATGCACGAAACATGAAACTCTACATCTGGGAGTTTGTAGATTTCTTAACAAGATAAAATATTTTTGGCTGGTAAATGGTGTTGCACCCCTGCATTGGGTGATTACACCAGATAATATGTTTTATATAAGAAATTAGTTTACATGCCTGATAAATTGGATTTGAACTAGTTTTATTTTAGAAATTTGGATCATCCTAGATTTTTGGTAATGATAGAAATCACCTCAATGTATAGATATATTTTCAAAACAGAAATCTATGTTCAGTTTCCCTACTTTTAATACAGTGCATTTTGGGAACTGAAGCATCACATTTGTCCAGATTCTGATGTAGACAGTGAAATCTACATCACAATGGTTAACCATCTTAAATATTGATTACACACAGAAATTAAACTACAACTCAACAACTGGAAATTGAATCAGTATTTTCCTTTGATCCCTGCAACATCTGAACTTTAGAAATAGTTCACATTTCATGTAATTTGTAACCGTTTTGTTCTCATTTCTTTTTCACTATGACATTGTCAGACCGAATTTAATAAAATTTGTGCTCCTTTTCCGTTGCTTTTGCTGTCGCATCAGTTTTGGTTGTCATGGAAAATATATTTTGTCCAATCACTGAATTTCCACATTTGATTTCATTTTTGTTACTAAATATGTTAC
The DNA here is from genome assembly GCA_903066825.1 of Alfaro cultratus. Taxonomy (NCBI): domain Eukaryota; kingdom Metazoa; phylum Chordata; class Actinopteri; order Cyprinodontiformes; family Poeciliidae; genus Alfaro; species Alfaro cultratus. Next base: position 81,682 of record CAEFZX010025734.1, read on the forward strand.
ATCCAAATGCAACAATCTAGTCCAAAGAACAGAAATGACACATTTTCATTTGACTGATTCTAATTTGTGATGGGCAGATACTGAAATATTGAAAACTTTCTATTTTTTTTATTGCTATTCATTAAATGTATCAAGACTAAAAATTTCCAGTCTTTATTCTAGAAATCCATCAGCCAACAGTATGCGCTGATGCACTTGTTGAATTTTGTACAAATTCAGTTAAAGGTTAGGGACAGCTTTGGTGCATAAATGGAGCTAATCTTAAAATTCCTACATTTCAGTTGAATTTTAAACCATCACTTGCTTTTGTGCTTCAAATGAAAAAAGACGTTGGTACAAGCAGGTCAGCTCTCACAGAAATCTAGAAATTGGTATAAACCAGGAAAAGCCTGACTAGTTCATCTTTAAAGTCCCGTGTCGGTGAAAAAGAAAAAAAGTATTTTCACCCTTACAGACTTCTGTCTGTAAGTTTGAAAAAACCAAAAACTTTGGTTTTGTTTTTTTGTTACATTTAAATGTTTCAGATCAAACAAATGTTAATATTAGATATAGACAATCTGAGTAACTACAAATTCTAATTTTATTGAATTATTGGTATTTGCAGGTATTATAAAGTTGTATACACATTGGAACATCTTTATATCTGTAATACTCGTATTTAAACATGTTTAGTTAAACAAATGGCTTTTTCACAGCAGCAGAAAGGAACAAACATCAGTCTTTCCCTCTGACTGTCTGCAGTGTTTCTCCTCCAGGTTGGAAGGGGAACCTCTGTGAGCGCTCTCTGTCTTCCTGTGTGTCCCTCTTCATCCTGTTTCCCTGCACAGCGCTGGCCGTTTACTACCTGCTGCTGCAGACGTTCGTGCTGCGGCTCGAGTTCATTCTCAGCGCTGTGCTGCTCTGCTTCTATGGCCTCGAGTTCCTGCTCTGCGTTATCTCCATTTCAGCTTTCTCCAGGTAAACAATGGTTTCTCCATTTCGCCACTATAGAATGTCTCAGTTGGCTTGGGGGTAAATCTTTTTTTCATTTTTGGTTTGGTCTATGTTGCGTTTCCTCTGCAGGTCCAGAGTTTACTGATGTCTCCTGGAACACAACAGGATGTGTCAGCAGCTTTCTTCAGACAGAAAACACTGTAACTTTCTCCAGGAGGAAATTTGATGTAAATACATTTGGGATATTTTTCTTTTACTCTGAACAGTAGCTGTGATCTCAGCAGCTGTTTGTGATGTTTATGATGAAGGTCACCACAAAGATGGAGCGGATGATGGGCCACCAATAGATCCACATGTTGATGTTGTGGCTGATGGCGAGGAAGTTTTTTTCTCTGCTCTGTCAATACCAACACAAGTGTTATTTATTTTATTTTTTTAAATACATGTATATAAAATTACTTTGCAACCAATGGCATCACTGACCCTACTGTAGATCAGCTCCTTCTGGATCTCGTGAACCTGTGCAGACAGCTGTCTGACTCTCAGCTGCAGCTGCGTCAGCAGTTCTCGTTTATAGATCTCTGTGTAGTTGTTGGTGCGTTCACCTGATCGGATGTCCATGTGAACCACCTGCAACATGACACCAATGTTTAAACAGTTTGCCAATGAATCACTTGATAAATAGTGCAACAAAGTGCACCCGAACAAAGTGCAGCTAGAACTACAACCAATTATTTCCCTCCAAGATTGGTTCTCAGACTTCTTTTTTTCATTTCACGTGGGAAAAAGCTTCATCTCCCTGCATCAAATGCCTGAATTGATTTCTATGCCGATGATATTATGTTGTACTTCAGCGTTTTTACCTAAATAAAGTTCTTTCTGAACAGCTAAAACTTGCACTGTCCAAATATGGCTAAATTTAAGCTCTTAAATCTTACTCTTGTCATCAGTTACTATAACATAAACTCTAAAACTGGGTTATAACTACATACACTAGTATGTCCTAATTTAGAAACATTTCCCTTTCTTCTGCTAACTTATATAAACACATTAAATCCTTCCTAAAACTGCATAGGCAAGGATTTGTGTTTCATAGAATTTGTGTTTTTATGCATTACTGAATCCAGAAGTGATTTCATATTTAATTAAGTAAAATTAATTAAGTAAAATTCCTCCGTTATCCCCATAAATATAGTCCCATCATATGGTGCCTATGTGTAAAAAATATGCAGCTGAAGTGTTTATAAAATTGCTCAGGCAAGTATTTTCTATTTCCTAGTTAATTAAAAGTTAATTCAAACTCAAGTGACTTTTCCTCTCACCACTATGAAGCCTGCAGTCACCGGCTGTGAGAAACTTGGCTGAAGGCAGATCTTGTGTTCTCCTGAGGTAAATGATGTGAAGTTAAACCTCCCCTTGGTTTCCTTGTGAGACAGAATCAACTGTGGGGAAAAAAGAGACGAGTTCTCTGAACTAAACATGAAATTAGAAACTAATAAAATAAACGCCCGGCTTTAGAATATAAAACCCAAACCTTATCAGTAGGAGTTCTGGCTGCAACAGACAGGGTGAGATTCCGAGTGGCCGGTAGATACTCATGCTTCTGTTCATCATAAAGCTGCGTCCAATAATCACCTGAAGAGAAACAGTAGATATTGTTTTACTGAACCTAATCATCTTTTCTAACAAATATAATAAACATTTTCTTTTGGTAAATGCTCAACATCAGTCAGTTGCTGTTTCTGTCTGCACTTTGACTGGGCCATTCTTTACACATGAACAGGCTTTGATCTGTTCCATCCCACTATAGTTTGGCTCTACGTTTATGGTTGTTGTTGTTGTGATGGAAGGTGAACCTCTGCCGTAGTATTCGGCAGCTTCTAACAGAATTAATTTCATGATTGTCCTGGATTTAGCTCTGTACATCTTCCCATTATTTTAACCAGCTTCCCAGTTCTTGTCAATGAAAAGTCTCCTGACCATCTGCCACGCTTCACCCAGGTGTACTGTGGGTAAGGTGTGTTTGTCACTATACATTTTATATTTAGACCACAAATGCTCAATTTTAGTCCCATCTGACATGATCATAAGAAATGATGTTAGCTGTGCCCCCTTATTAGCTTATGACAAACTGCAGTGAGACTTCTTATGGCTTCCTTTAACCAATACTGTTCTTTTTACCCCTTCTTACTTAAAGATAATATTTCTGGAATGCACAATAGACAGCTGATTAATAGGCTCTTGCTGAATTGCAATCATCTGAATCAGACGTCTTAAATCAGGGAAACATAAAACACGTGATCTCTAAATTCTCCTTAGGTGTGAGTGTGTGCATGAATGATTGTTTGTCCTGTCTGTCTCTGTGTTGCCCTGGCTTACGTATTCTATCATGTAGGCTAAATAGCTATTCTGTTCTTCAAACCAGTATATATATATATATATTTTTTTAAAGATGTTAATTCAGAGTCCAACCACTTAGTGTAAGTAGCCATTTATTTATCTACAGATGGTCACGGTGGGGAGGCGGTACCCATCTTCTGCGATTATTGCGCAAGAGGTGGCCTACGCAAACACAAGAAGTACGTGAAAACACCACAGAACCAGAGGGAGAATCTGTTTAGTTTTGTTTTTGTAAGTGGTGGAGCAAATTTAAGTAATTGGCTTTATGTATATGTCAGTCATCGTGACTCACTGAAATCTGTAATCTTACATTTCATAAAATAGCTATTTAAATAATAAGATGAAGAACATTACTTTATGGCCCATTTAAATAATCTATAATCAATTAAGTTTTTGAAACTTAATTGTTTTGCTAGTCAGCACAACTGCTGTAGATGTTTGAGGAAAACACCTTCCTCTGTCATACGACTTTAGAAAGCAGGAAATGACTCACTGCCGCTGAAACCAAACATTTGACGTTTCGATCACCATAAAAAGCCGTTTACTTCACATTCATCAATGCTTTTTTATAGTTTCTATACGAACTCCGTCATCAAGTGTATAGACAAAAGATAGCTGTTGACATTTCGATGAATTGTGTAAGTTTTAGTTTTTAGAGATTTTTTTAAGGTTTACTAACTGACGTTGCTGAACGTTTTTGTGATAAACTCACCGACAACAACCGTGTCTGCAGGGATTTCCTCGATGAAACACTTTTGCTCGCCTTCTGCCATATGAAAGTACAGAGAAGAAACCAAACCGAGACAAAAATGCACCAGGAAAACTTTCAGCATAAACCCCTGAACAGAGCCTGACTCCATGTTACTACCAATGCCATATAATCTTCTACTTCGTCCTCGACGTTTTTTGGTGGTTGACATCAACGAAATTGGTGCATTACCGCCACCTACTGGTATGGAGTGTGGACCAGAATGTCACTCAAGGATTAAATTCCGTGATATATTATAACTTTGATCATTTAAGTTCACAAAATATTATCTGATACATTTTTACTTTTCAAGCTATTTCTAAATAAATCAACAAAAGTTTAACTTAAATTCTATTTCAATTTTGAATCAATTGTCTTCTTTCTTCCACTTAATTTTAACAGTGCTGTGTGTTCCATTGGCTCATCAACTCCTCAGCATTTACATTTACTACCGCAATGTTCCCCTAAAGTAAAATGAAGAGTGTTGCCCAATTCTGAGATGAGAAATAATTGCCTCCTCTCTCCTTTTCCTCCTTGTACTTCTCATTTCTCCAGTCTTTTTTTTTTTTTCTGGATCTAATTTTATAGAACCAATGTTCACAGTCCGACCAAAATTTCCCAACAGGGTTTTACTGTTTCTTGGGTTGGATGAGCTAAGGTGATTACCAGATACAAGCTCAGTGGTACTGCCTTGTTGTTGTTGATGTCCTTCATATGTGCGCTCGTTGGTGCTGCTACAATGTAGAAGGTCTTGGAAAAGTATGGCATGGCATGGTATGGTATTTTCTTACAGGTAAAGGCTCATGTTGCCTACATACCCTACTATGGCCTACAGTTGATCTGCATAGCTCAACTGTGGTCTGCAGCTCCTCAGTGGTCTGAGGACCACTGAGGTAGCTGATACCTTTGGACCTGCAAGTTTTTGTTCCTTGATCAGATTGGTTTTGTTTTTCACTTGTACTGCTGAGAGGGACACTGTAGTGGCGATGGTGAAGAGTGGCTCTGTGAATGGGGTTGTGAACGGTAAGGATTCCTCTGAAGGAGAGCAAGGAAGAACCATACAGCCTGAGAGGAGTTACGTTACCTAGGGGCAGCAGACTGGGGTTAATAATGGAGGAGTTTGCTGCAAGAAGGATTTGGATGGGGGAAGGATAGTTGTTTATTCAAACAATTTTTCATCTAGCCTTGGCCGGGGAGTTTGAGTTACCTTATTTTAATCTCCATGTTAAACAAATATTGGGCATAAATACACATATGCACTGTATTTTCCATTTCCAGTCTTTAATTTCTGTATCTAAACTTTGCCAACAGAGATGATTCTTAACTTAAGTGATGTTGCTATGTTGCACCTGATGTTGCCATCTTCTTAGTCTACCCTTTCCTCTCTGTGTGGGGAAAAAAACACAAAAAAGCCTGCTATAAATAAGCATTTGTTGGGTTTGTCATTTGTACTTTTATGCTTCTGCTCTGTAACATAACATTTCTGTTGATGAAATGATATGCTAATTGGAAGTTTGCTATACTGTTAAACAACAAGAAGTTTTCACCTTATTTTGCACAACTTTTACATGGATTTAAATACATTCTCTTTTAGAAAGAAACTTTATCAGAGCTGGAAAGTTTGCAGGGTTTTAACAAACTTCCTTAACATGTATCTTTGCATATGTTCAGTCGACATAAGATTGCAAAGCTTTATCAACTTTTGAGGGAAAACTTTTCTTCCTTAAGCCGTCTCTAATCTCAGATGAGTAATTTAACAGTAAGCGAACATGCAGAATGTGTCTGTTGCAAAGAGGATAAAGAAAGCTGAATTCTTCTTCCTCCTGACCTGCACGTGTTTATGCTCGCAGGGCATTTGTTCTGCTTGTCAAAGTCTCCGTCCGTCTGATTGGGTGCAGCTCGTATTAGACAGATCAGTGTATTTGCATGTCGCCACAATGGCTGCCTCGCTCGTTTCTCTTTGTGAATATAAAGTAGACAGAACTTAAAGCTGAGAGCTTTCATTAACGGGCACATCGCAGCTTTGCACTTCAAATTAAATTGTGCCACTTTGTTGAACACCAACCTTTTATTCAGAAATGCAGCATCGTCTCTGTAACCGTCAGGAAACTTCCAGGCAAAACTCAGAACAGTTGCACATTTTTACATAATTTCGTTAAACTCAAAAGGATGAACAGCTTTTCTTTACGGTTCCAGGTCACATTCTGGTTTAAAAAAAGCTGTTACTTTAAATATAAAAATATACCAGAAAAAAAAAAAATAGTTGGTTTAATCCATTACTTAAAATATGGGCACTTAATGAAAACAAAAAGTCACTGAAATAACCGCCTACATTTCTGCTAGATATTTTCATCTAAAAGTATATTTTTGTTATTGGATTTACATTACTATTTTTTAAAGAGTTGAACTCTTGAAAACAGAATAAGGTATAAATGATAAGACGATAAAGTAAAACATCTTATCCTAAAGAATTAAAAGAGAAAAATGTATTATGTACTGAAGGCTTAATTTTTCCAGGATGATGATTGTTATGAACATAAACAAATAAGGAAATCTAAAAATAAAGAAAAAAGAAATGTAAGTGTATCAAGATACATAATAAAGAAATAAAGTATAATAGAAATGTAAACATAAATATGATTTTTATTTACTTTAATAAATTTGGAAATGGTTGATTTGTATCATTTATATATATATATATTTTTTTTTTCTTTTAATTTGTAAATTAAATCCTACAAGTATTTTATCATTTTTATCCCAACACCCTTTGTGGCTCACTGTGTTAATTAAGAATTTTCTTAATGGAACTGTGTGACATTTGTCTGGAAATTCACATTCAGGTTGTATTTTACATTTAACAATAAACCCATCATTCACCAGCTACTGTAAATTGTATTTTTCTTGCGGTCATGTTGATGACATTTCATCCTGTGGTTGTATGATCATCCAAACATTTTATCTACGAAACACAATTTTTAGATTCAGTCTGCAGATTCAAGAGATCAGTAATATCTTAATTTCATTTACAAATTGCTGACTAAAGATCTTATTTCACCCAAACTAAAGGTGTGCCTTGAAATTGAGATCTTTTGCATCAACAAAACAAATAAAGGATATGGATGAATGAATCAATTGATACCGGATGAATGTATGAACTTAAGAATAATTCAGTTACTGATTTTTTGTAAGTAGTTCAACAATATGAATTTAACTGCATCAAAAATGTTCAGAGCAGGAGGCAGCTACAAATTTATGAGTATACTATAAAAACATGTAACACTTTGATTAAAATGCAAATATAATTTTTTTATTGAGCTTTTAGAAGGCTAATAAATTTTAGTTTAATTGAAATGTTGCTTACTATTTTTAATCTATGAATATAAAATTGAACAGTATATAGAATACATCAAAAAATTATAACATTTTCTCATAACAAAGAAGACAATAAAAAAGAGTCAACAATAATTTCAAGCTCCTCATAATCATATTTCCTGAATGTAAAATATACATTCCAATGGAATCTAATGTGCTTCTTGAGCCTTCAGTCTGTTTTCTTATGTTCAAAATTTTATGAAATAAATTGTAAACTTGTGATTCTCGGATCTTATGGTATTGTGATGATACATCAGGGAATATTTGTTGACATTTTCTGTAGTGAAACAGATTTATGTCTGCATGAATTTCAAATTGAGCAACACCAGAAACACTTTCTTATCTGCTCCAAGACATGGACACGGTCATTGTTATGAGCAGACAGTATGACAGAGCTTGTATAAAGAGTGAAGTGGAATAAATAGTTCCCCAAAAAATCTTAAAAACAGAAGAATATTATTTTCTTTGCAAATAATTTTTTTCTGTAAAAAAACCCCCAAAACAAATAACAAAAACAACAACATTCCAATATTTAATTAACGACAAATAAAATGACTCACAACATATGATCAATACACATTTTCTTTGAACTGTTTTGCAGATTCACACTTAAAAGCAGTTGCAAAACATTCTGCCTGCCGCTCCGCTTTCCATTCAATTTGTAGTTCCTCCAGTTAACCAGAAGATGTCAGTAAAGGTCCATAAATCACAAATCAGGACTCTCAAGTATGCGAATATATAGCCACATAGACAGAGGAAGGAAATTCTAAATGCGATTATTTTGTATTTTTAATTAGATATTTGCAGCTGATCCGTAGAGATGGTTAGATCACACAACCAGAAATCATGTCATGTAATTATAAGATGCTTCTGATCAGATAGCGCTTGGATGTTTTCACTTTCATGGATGCAATCAGAGGAGTCACACCAGGGATTCAGAGAAGCAGAGGAGAGGAAGATGAACAGCGACATATCCGTTTTGAAATATTCTGAGAGTCAAAATCTGATTGATCTTTGCAATAACACCACTGCGATCTGGTGCCATCAATCAAAATCTAATGAATTTCAAATTGAATTGATAACTACTTTAATAATTCTAAAAGGAAAATAATTTGTCGCAATCCATTATTTACCAAAGGAGAGGAAAACTATGAAACGACAGGAACTAATAAAGCAGGGGTACCGTTTCATTCTGAAGAAAGAAAATGATTAATCAATACAGTTTTCTTCAGCTTAGTTTTCCTCTGACTTCAATTTCCCTAAGATATAGCTTATTTTTTCCTAACTGAAGTTGTAAGGTGACTGTAAGGTGATCCTGAGGCTCCTGCTTGATTTCAACTTAACAGATAAACGATTAGCTCCTATTCTCAAATAAATAATCACCAACAAAATAGTCAAAAAGGCCTCTTAAATGTTGGTATAATTTTAGGTTATGATTCCCTCATACTGAGCTAGCTTATTCCAGAGTTTGGGAAAGCATAATACTTAGTTTTGTGTTCATATCACTGGGAATAAAACACATCCAGTTAGTTGTTTTCCTCTTTCTAGCTGCCAAAAAGTGTAATTACGTATCCATACCTCTATAATTTTTCACATTGAAATTTTAATGTATTTGATGGACTTTTTGTTAAACACAAGACTTCTACATAATTGTGAACTAAAATGAAAATGATGAATGATTATGATTTTTGTTTTCTCACAAGCTAGAATAAATGTGGAGTTGAATGCATTTGTGTACTAATAATCCCCCTGCCAACACTTTGTCGAACAATCTGCAAGTTTTCTAGGGTATAGCTTTGGATATTTAAAAACTTTTTTTCCCCATTTTTCTTTGCAAGACAGTTCAGTTCCATTGCATGGAAAGTGTGAATGGGATTAATAATTGACACAATAAATAATACTTATGAGAAATTTTGAAGAGGTGGTTATATTCAGGATAATATGCAGTGGTATCTTTCTTCTTAATTAAAATCTTTTGCACATAAGTCAAACGTTTTGAAAATGGTCTCATTTTACCAGAATACTCTCTTTCACATGTTTCCTGTTTTCTCTACATGGCTTGAAGAAAACAGTAAGCAGAACTTCTTAAAGATTACTTTTACCAATGTCTTTTTTTTCTTATCAGTTTTTGAAGACCAAAAATACAAAGCATACAGTAGTTATCTTCAAAACTTTGCTGCATCTCCTCCAGAGGCAACCCTGAGTTGCAGTTGTGTCCCATTATATTTTAATTTTCCAGTAATGGCTTCAGTTTGTGCTCTCAAAGTGACAAAAAAAAAAAAGTACTGTCAAACTTGAATAATGACGCAACAGGTTTGGGGACAGCCATCTACTAAGTGACAAATTCCTGCTCCTCTTGGATAATCTCAAGATGTTCCAGATACAATCTCCCCATTAAGTTCTGGATCTGTCTTCATGTCCCTTCAGTCTGACGTGCTCTTAAAACTTCAAAGGAAATGCCCCCAGAAGGCATCCTAATTGATTAAACCAGCTCTAGTGACGATGCAAAGGAGCAGTCACTCTACTCAGAGCTTCTCAACTCTTTCAAACTTTGCGATAGGGTGAACTACTCATCCTGTTTCCAAGGCAAAACCAGGTTCTGTAGTGGAACATCAATTCAACCACTTTTATTCAGGATTTCAAATCCATTCTGCCATGACTCACAAATACGACTGGTACAGTTGCTCTTGAGGTACTCTGTCAAAGATGCTCCTGAAATAAACCATGCTGGGGCCACCGTATCTATTTCACCAAAGTAGAAACTCCACTTGACACCAAGTTGTGCTTGTTCCCAGTCAAATTTGAACTCCTTCAGGCCTTATTTAAGCCTTTGATTCTATTTGTGGCACTCCTGGAAAGGATCTCAATCACAAAGTGTATGATCTGAGGATTGAGAACCTCAGGAGTTCATAGATACTTTTTTGCAGATGATGCAGTTCTCCTGGCCATAGGCGTAACTTCCCGAAGGACTGGTCTGGACATGTCCACACCAACTTTGGCCTGACGGGGACAGTCCCCACCAATATCTTCTTCTTTTTTTTCTTTATGTGCCTGCATCTATGTGCGGACAGTAACTCAACACATTTCACAGGTCAGTAAAAAGGTTTAATTAAAATATATATATAAAGAAAATGGGGAGTAGGTTAGCTATGCTAGCTTAACGTTTATCACCTTAACATACTCTTTCTGGGCAGTTTGGAGTATTCCGGTTCAATTAACACAAAAACAAGGCGACCCACATAGATTTCAAGCAATGACAGCTGACATTGATAGAGGTGGTTTACTTTCATTTTTAAACTTGAAAAAAGTGGATGGAAATGAAAGAACTACAGTAAAATATCTCAGAATAAGTTAACAGACCAGAATGTTTTAGTTTCCCAGAGACAAAGAAAGTTTTTGATTAATAGTTTTGGCTTTGGTTTGACAAATGTGTTTGTCAGGCAACATAAGCAGAGTAAGTAGGAGCACTTCATGATGTTATTATTCAAGTAAGACCGCAATGTACAGTGTAGTAAAACTTTTCGTAAAAGTTTTTTTTTTTTTTTCAAAAGTCTAATAAATGTAATTGAGTAAATGTAATTAGTTACTACCCATCTCTGAACATTAGGGAATTATTTGTTCAGTAAAAATGGATGTCAGCGGCAATGTGGGACAGTAGAACAGTAAATGACTGAACCAGTATTAATATTTATTGAATATGCCCTCATAGGATATCAAAGAAAACTGTTCAAACAACTAACTTATTTATGTTTTCATCAGTGAATTCAGATACAAGCTATCATTCTCCAGCTTTTTATGCCCCATTGTTTTAACCTGAACAAGATGCTTCTGTAGCAGTTCGGGAAGAAATGAGCACTGCACTGATAATTTAGTAGCTTTTTTATCCATTTAAAGAAAAGTTTGATATATCGAATCGTAAATTATTTTTTAAACGCACCAAGAGAGTCATCAATTATGATTATCCAGCAGGAGCGTCTGTAATGTTTGAGTTTTTACACTAAACGAGGTTGGGAGGTGAAGCAGCCAATCAGGAGTGGCGCAGCCCTAACGAGCTGCAGTGTTGACAGAAAGCAGAAAATTATGATTTACTAGGTGAGCTTTTATTCACGCCTTGTCCCAGATGAATAAAGATCAAATTAGAGGTTTATGAGCTTCGCTGTCTGTTCTGACGTTTATATGAGTTCTGGGCTTTGCTCGATGTGATTTATGTTTACAGCTGCGCAGGAGGAGAAAAATAAATATAAAAACAAATGAAGTAGCCTGAAATCATATTCTAATGTCCTGTCAGCAGCCGCAGAGGCCCAGAGACGGATGACAAAGAGAAAAATGGAAGCTAAGGAGAAGACTTTGAAACAGAAACTGCAAAAATTCATACAAATACCTTAGAAAACACCAGCGGTGTTTCGGGTCCTTATGTCTTTGAGAAGCACCTGCAAGGTTGAACTACACTGCCCTCTTCAGGTCTTAAATACATAGTAAGAAAAATAGAAATTTAAATGCTTCCTAAATCTGCAATAAGCACATAGTTATGAGAGAAAATCCAAAGAAAATATAAAGATAAGTTCTCAACTTCCCTCTGAGAATATTGAGAATCACAAAACATTCACAGAGTCAAATTTAAATCTTAAAACTTAGAAAGGTTTCATAATTATGAAAGTGTGTTATGCTATAATTAGTACTCACTATTTTCTATTTTCTATGTTTTCATATATCTAGCCTATTTTTGGATGAATGGTTTTGAAATCAAACATAAAGAGTATTCTACAAAAATTTAAATAAATCTGTATTTTCATAGAATCGCAACAAATCTGAATTCTGTGAGTTTATTATTCTGCCCCACTGTGAATTGTTGGACTGTTCTCCTTTATGTCATCTAGGTCTGTTCAGTTCAGCAGATGGAACCCTCATCCATCCTACCATCACTCACATTGCTCCAGTAATGGGTAACGGGAAGCTTAGTCATAAGGAGGAGCTTTTCATTTTTTGTTCCATCTGTTTGTAACCCTCACATACTGTGATCAGACCTGGATCATGAGTCAAAGAACAAGAAGCTAAAAAGAGCCTTGCTGTAAGGTTGCAAGGCTCTGCCTTAAACATAAAGTGAAGAGCTCTGATATTCAGGGGGAGTTCAAATTAGAGCTGCTCTGTCAGCAGGACACCTGCTTTTCAAGACTTTCCACACTACATAATAAATATTACACTGGTAGGTCCAGTTGCAGAACCAAAGATCAATGAAGGGAATATCTATTTCTTGGAAGTGTCTTGGGATCCTATAAGAACGTGGTCTGCAACCATTGCAGTCCAAGTCAAGCTAATTTTGTGCTTCATAACCCAGTAATGTAGAGAGACACATAAAAGATGTACAATACAATGTAGAAATTTGAACTAACTAATTCAGTTACTGGAATAGGATGTATTCCCCTTTTTCTGTCCTTTTTTGTCATAGAAATAAAATAATGAGCTGCTTGCAATTTAGGAGGAAACTGGACTACCTGAAAAAAAAAAAAAAAAAAAGCAGTCAAGGCTGGTATTCAAACTTATGATCTTCTTGCTGAAAGGAAACAGTGCTGGACACTGTGCTGACCTTATGAACTAAAGTTTTGCCATATATAATAGAAACAAACCTCTTTCATAGAGGTCTTGCATTCACAAGTGCTGGTGAAAATTCCAGTAGATAGCCACGGCAGAGAACTACGTGTTCAGCATTTGTAGATAAATTACAAAGCAGGCGTTTATGTTTGTTGATGGCAAAACAAAGGTATTCCTAAATACAGAAACTCTTACTTTATCCTTGGCAACTGCTGCTTAAATAAAGCAAATCCCAAAAATATTTTAATACGTTATACATCAAACAGGTATAGATTGTATGGCTGAAATGTTCTCATACTAGCAATTAACGTTGTTAAATTAAGCAAAACTATGCAGCATCCCCAAGTGATCAGTGGCAGAATTTGCATATTATTTTTAACAAACAGCAAAGGTGACAAAGCTGGTATCGCATACAAATGTAAGTTCTAAGTTTTAATTTATCTGCTTTACTTTTAGATCACACTACCCAGTGATCCAGCATATCTTTTTTTGCAGTAATAACAACACACTGACAGTAGAAATTGCATGATTGCATCACATCGTCTTAATCCCACACAGCATTAATGTAAAACAAAGCACCGTAAAGTAGATGTTACTAACTGGAAGGCTGGGCATCTGGCCTGCTGACATTACATTGTTTAAAGTTAGATTGCAACAAAGAAAGTGGCTGAATGCAAAGGGGTATTTTGATTCAATGTGCACAGAATTACATTAAATACAGAGACTTTCAAAAGTACACTGAAGCAAAACAAATTCAAGTTCAACTTTATATGTCTGACATTGCGAGAGGCACAAAACTGAAACATATAAGCGAATTGAATAAACAGAATACATGCCAACAAATCTTGAGAGAATTTTTAAAAATTTAAAATATGAACTTTTGATTAAATCTGTATAAAGAAGAAAAACAATCACAAACTGATGAACTCAAAAGAATGATGATCAGTTATACTTTTTTCTGACATCACCAGATCATGAGGGAATGGGATATTGAGGAGGGTGGATTGTATCATGATTAAAACACATTTCACAACAGAATAGCAACAAAAAATACACCACAACATATTGTTCTATAGGTGATGATCTATAAATAAAGTTGGTTTTACAGAAAAGCCTATTATATGGCTTTAGGGTACAAGAAAAAACATACCTGTTGATCTTATTTCACTGATAAGAAAATGTGACAAGACATTTGTCACATTTTAACCTGTATTAAATCAAAGCTACTGCACTATTATGCCATATAAATACATGTCTATGAATCAGTGTGAATCTGTTAATCTTCACTGCTGCTGCAGAACAGCCAGTTTGTGGTTGACAATAAAATGAGAGGTGGCAGAAAATGCTTTTGAAAATCCTAAAGTGTCATTGTTTAAGATATAACATTAAAACCAATTTCCTTCTATTTTGCCTTTTCGCTATGTATATAAGTGTCACCCACTGAATAATATTACATAAATCTGACCTGAAGGTCTGATATGAAGATTAGTTACCTGCCTAAAGGTGTAGAAACAAACAATCTGCAGCCACTTGATGGCAGTGAAGCACTGTGATTCTTCTGTATGAGGAAAGGCAGCTGTATTCTTCAAAAAAGGTAGCATAAAGGAGGAGGAGGATGACAAAGAGGCTGGGACAGCATCCATAATTCATCTGGGCAGTCTGAGTGAGACATTGGTGGAAGATGCATATTTACAGGGGTTATGATCGTAATGACGACACAGTTACTGAAACTCACATGTAAGGGAAGCTTCTTCTCCATCATAAAAACACCTGAACCTCAAGATCTTGCATAGGATTGTCCTCCTCCACAGGGATATTTTTTTCTGCTGCTTCTGTTGGACAAAATAAAGTATGTGTCAGTTTAAATGCTGTTGCGCACATCCATGCATGACGGGATTACACAAATCACAGAAACCTTTGGAGGATATTTAGATGAACCTCATGTGTGATCACTTATATCTGACATTTACAGAACAAGTTGACAGTATTACTCACTTTAAAACCACAAACCGCAATTCATTTTCCACTACTTTATCGGACAGACCAAGACAAAGTGGTAGATAGCTTTTATCACATTTCTATTCCAGTGTCTTTAACAGATTAATTGCATTATTTTTAGAGGTGAATATAAAAGGTAATTAAAAGTGTTCAGGGTCACAAGCAGTCGTCAACAAAACAGGAGGTAAATACAGTTTTTTGCTTTGCTTAAAAAGCTACAAGCAAACAAGGTGCAGAGCAGAAATCCTTCAAATGTAAAACTTTGGTAACTAGACTCTACACAGTTTAAACAGAAATGAATATAACTTTTCCACTATCATGTTGCAATAAAAGCATAAAGTACCCAGTTAAATGTGTTTTGTGAGTTTTAGTTGCTTGGATGCCATTGGAGACAAATTATGCAATAATGAGACTTCACTCCGTTCATTGATTTTCAACAGTATAATGAAGAACCTTGAAATAATAGAAAAAAAATATGCCTACTCTTAAGGTCCCTTTTCTATAATGTTTTACTATATTACCTTGCAGATCTGGGAGTGCAAACTATTTATTTGCCTTGTCTGGCATAATATCCGAGCGTATAAAACTTACAAAACAAATCTGTTTGACTATTTTGAATTTATTTAACACTATATAGCCCACAATGTGCATTGGCTCTCATTTAAAATGCATTATCTACTTTTAAGATTAAAAGAGTCACAGCTGTTTGAAGATGGAAGAAGAAAGAAGTGATGTGACATGCAACAAATGTATAAGACAAGCAAAAAACATAACAGTAAAAACAAAGTGCATCACCTGAGATATTTCAACATTTGATTGGTCAGATTACCATCTTGTGTTTTACAACTTCTCTTTATTTGGATTTTGAATATTAGAGCCAGGCTAATAATTGACATTGTCAACAAGGTGGTTGGTAATATGTGGAATCAGTTTGTTATGGAAAAGAGCTTAGTCTTTCTCAAAGGAAACATTAGGAGAACACCAATAGAAGCACTGAAACGAAATACTATTCCCAGATAAATATGGTTTTTGATGGTGTGCAAAAGTAAACAAGCCAGAATTGGAGTGTTTATTCATATTTTAACCACATAACAACAGAAAGTCATCCAACCTCAGATCACATGCTCATTTTGTAGCTTTCACAGCTTGGAATATTTCAGAATCTCCTCAGTGATGATGTCTGTTTTCAGCTTAGGCAATGAGCTGCAGATGATGAATGTCTGAAGGATTTCCCAGATGGCTGCCAACTTCAGGAAATCCTTAAGATGCTGGATAAATCTTAACAGTAACCAAGCTGTTCTGACAATGAATCTCTGAAAAAAGATTTCTTGCATATTTTGTATTCATTCAAAAACATTTTCTTCTCTGTTATACTGGTATTTATTATCAGTAAAAAAAGTTGCAGATTTTTGTTTATTAAAGCATATTAAAATTTGATCTGGGGTTTACCAGTTTCTAAATATATTTCTAATCTAACCTAATATCCTCACTGTCATTTATTACATGAAATAAGGTAAAGTGAAACAGAAAAAATAGCAGTCAGGTACTGCTAATCAAATGCAATGACTGCCTGATCATCATCAGAATGTGAGCACCACTATAAAAGAAGTTGTGGTAGTTTTCTGCAGTAGAGCATGTCAGTCTACGATAACACAACACCAAGTCAGAAAGAAAACAACCATGACCGTAGAAAACCAACAAATGCTGCCCATCAAAGTTAAAAAGGCCATTCCCAAACCATTTCTAGTATGCAGGAGAAAGGTTGCTAAGTGGAAAACATAAGAGATGGCTGCCAATCTTCTGATGAGTGTCTGTTCCAGTAAATTCACCCCAAGGACCGAGTCTGCTGCATTCAGACTACAGAAAAACGTAGGAGCCCCATCTCAGACCCTGTAAGCCGCAGTTAGCTTGTTAAATATTTAGGTTGATCTTAGGACAATTAAAAAAATGAATGGAAAGTATCTAATTTGCAATGTTTGAAGGAAAAAGCCTATTCTATGTAAAGCAAATATGCTAATATTACTTTAATTGCTGTTACACTGTTTTATATCTTCCCATGTACAGTGTCCTTTTTAAAAATGCTCAGTACATGTGACTGCAGGGGATAAAATGAAGGTATTTTGTGCAATATCAAGTCATGTCTTATAGTTGAACTACATCCTATTTGAGTTGCTACCAAGGTGGATTGTCTATGTACACTCAAGATCAGTCACGACTCATTACTTTGTCATGACATTACCACCTGCTTGGCTTATTAAATTTTCTTTATTTTAAAGTATCGACTGTTGATCTAAGAAGAAAATTTCAATGCTTAATAAATCCCCTAAGTGTCAAGATAATTATCAGCCAAATTAGGCTGACAGCAGGGGATTGCACGTGTCACTTTAGGTTTGAACTATCCCAAGTCCCTGAGTGAGTAAAGTGTCTGCAGAGTGTAATGTGAGATTAGCGATGTTATTATTGGATCAAAGCTGTGACATTTCAGTCGAAACTATGAGGAATTTGTAGCGGTGGTGCTTGTACTGTATATAAGATATGTGAAAGCTGGGGCAACAGTGGCAGGCTGGTTTATGTGGTGAAGAAATTGTGTATGGTGCAGTGTTAAATGCATACAATTTGTTATGACACCAGGCCTTCTGATAACAATAAAACAAAATGGAGAGGCTAAAAAAAATGAACAGGTTATGCAGTTCCTAAAGTAGATTCGAATTATCTGAATAAGCTTCAAGGTTTCTAGTAGGAAGTCCTAGACCAATGTTCAGTGTCTACCCACTGAACATGGAAACCATGTTTGGAAAATATTATCTTAATAACACCTCTTTGCATCTGTAAACTGTGAAGTTAGACAGCTAATTATTTAGGATTATTTTGTATATACAAGACCTGAGCAACTTAAAGTCACTGAGCCAACCAGTGAATTGCTCTGTATTTCAAATTATTGGGAATAATAAGTCTAACTGTGCAACAGCTGATGATCCCAAACTGGTAAATACAAGCACAGAAGATCTGGTTTTAGAAACTGGTGATTGTATGGGCATGCTTTTATTTTCAACTTTAACATTTTAACCTCATTGATATTTGGTGTGTGTTTTTTCACTTGAGGTTAGAAAGAAATCGTTTTAGAACCTGGTGAACAGCAGATAATTGTATTTTTTCCTGTTATGCCAAACCCAGAAATTGAATGAGGGTAGACTTTCTTTTCCTCTTGGCTGTATATCAAAGATAATTTAAAGGAGAAAAGTGGACGAAAAGTGATATTTAACACGAATATTTCACCTGGGGCAGCCACCAGTGTGTCTCATTGACCATTTGAAGCTTTAATTTCCATCGGAAAGAAAGAATAACCAGACTCGGGATCAGTCCGACAGCTTTATCATTTTTTTCCCTTGTTTTCATTCTCACACCTGCCTCAGGGAATGAGATAGACGTCTGCACGTCAGCACAGAGATACTGTGCTCTTAATGCTCAGCCTTATTAGACCAGGCGGTGTTCATGACTCCCCATCCCTCACTGATGTTTAATTCATGCTCCTCTCAGTCTGACACATTCAGTTTCGTTTCAGCTCCAACAAAGAGCAGCTGCTAATGGTCTTTTTAGAGAGGATGATTAAAATAAAACATACCACAGGATGGGGACGAGGACAAACGGCAAGGAGAGGAGACGGTGTCAGAAATATATTAACCACTGTGTGTGTTAGGCTTGACCTTTCAGGCAGGAAGGTCTGTATCAGAGAAAATGGACTGAAAACACAGAGTCTGTTAATTATTCTGCAGGTTCTTTAATATTTATCTTTTCTCCACAGAGGCAGCAGTTAATTCGGCAGAAAGCCCAATTAAAAGTTCTGTTGGACTTGAAGTGTGATTTGTTTCTGCTAAAACTCACTAACAGTTATGTGACATTAGAAATTAGCACTGATGACTTATCAGTCATCCGGGAGACTTATTTTTACATAAGCAAACATTTTTTTAAATATAAATTTATGCAGAGATTAAATACACACACACACACGGGCTTTAATTACTAATCAAGTAACCACAATTTCTTGCATTTTATTTAGGAATATCAGACTAAAAGGGGGCTTCCCATATTTTAATTTGTATAAAAATATTCAAACAAAGTATAATTTTTACATCCCGAACATTTCATTTTCATGTTTTTGGGCGTTGAATGACAAAATATAAAACATGTTTCTGGGGTATTTATTCATGTTACTTCAAGGCACTGTGTCTTTTACTTGGTACATTATTGGTTACAGTTTATGAGCCAGCATTTTAAAAAGCTTAAGACTAAATAGCCTCTAATGAAAAGAGAGAAGAGTATCCTCCTTATTCCTGGTGATGCTGCAGAAGGATTGCTTATGTTAGCCAGCTCTTAAAATAATGGAGAAGCATTGTTGTGATGAAGTTGCAGTGTTGGAAAGAGCAGGAGATTCTTAAAGACAGAGAGATCAATTGCCTGGAAAATAGATAATACCGCCCTTTAAGAGAAATGTTTAATGATCATCACCATCATTCACTTGTCTTCTTTTTCACCACCTTCCCACTGCTGTTGGAAAATATGGTGAAAAGGAGACTTACATTTCATAATAGTTTCATGAACTTAAATTTACTTAAGTTACTTTCATGTCTAGCTGAATTAAATAAAATCATATTCCGTTTCCAGATAGGAGACAAAGGGGTAACAAACTTTTCAGTACTGCTTTATTACCGTAGACTTACTTTTGAGTATCACACGTCTCTCACACAATCTCTACTTGTTGATTAGCCCCTGGTTTGATTTCTCGACAAGCTTCAGACTTCACGCGCCTCGTTTCTCAGCAAGTAAATTTTTTCAACGAGACTGAATTCAGTAGATAAAACTGCTACAGAGGTAAAAGAAATTTTTGGTGGAATGATGTTTTGGTGTGTTTTAGTACTTTTATGCTATTTGACTGAAATATGTTCTTGAAGGCATCATGAAGGAAACAACAGGTGAGTGAATGTCTGGTGAACCCACTGGCTCCAATGACAGGAGAAGAGAGGTGATTTAGAAAAATGATCTGCACTGTTAATTATTCCCAGTTAGAGAAGGATCCATGTGATGTTGCTCCTTTAAAGACGCAATCAGCTTAAGTAAGGTTCACATGTGACAGGGAGCTTTTTTCACAAGAAAGTGTTTTTTCAAGAACGCACTCACTCGCTCCGATCTCTGTCTACGCGCAACAGCTTCCATCATTCAGTTCCATTTTTTTTTTATGTGAAATCATAAAATTCAGATGTGGCTCGATCAACCTCAAAGCGGCTGCTCCTTTCACTTCCTGACATTTCTGAGAGTCACCGGCTTTTTAAAGTTTAAACACAAACGTGAGCCTGCATCGGCTTGCCTTCTCAAGACTTTGAGGAGAAACTTAACATGAGGCAGATGAAGGTGACAGGCTGCTGTCATCCAGATTAAACTGAACACATTAAAACAGAGTTAACACAACTCATGTTTTAATGCCACCAGCAGATTCCCGGGTAGTTCATCAGCTCCATGAGGAGCATTTACGGACTCACTCACTTGTGGTCAGAAAGTCTGGAAAGTTTTAATTGGGCCACAAGTTCTTCCGTTTTTCCTCACAAAGGCAACAAGAGAGAGATGATCAAACTTTACCCAAAGACAATGAGATGAAAGTTACTCAAAGCTGCCTGCTTCAGAGAGGCTCTGTTAAGATTTTATCAGTTTGATGGGGCTTTCACTGAATGTGTGCAAAGCGACCATGCAATCATCCAGGATTATTACCTTCAACAGCACCGCTGCTGGACAGGACGGACCGTCAAATAGCTTATGTGAACATCAGATTACCTTACATCTCACTTTCCGGAGTGTTTGTGGAGAATTCAAGTAGCTCATTAGTCCTTGTGTTTCTACAGAAATTTATGGATGTGCTGGCCTCTTAATGATTCTTGCAGTCCCGCTGTGAGGCTCACCAAGTTCACATGACTCCACCGGTTGTTGACCCATCTCAATATAGCCAATCAGTCATACAATCAAATCTTCACCAGCACTGAAGTCTGATGAGTATCTAATGAAATTTCCATTGTCATTATAGAAACATCTTTGATCTTATTTTTAATTTAGATGGATGGATGAATGGATAGACAGATGTTTGGATCATTAAATGTGTGTTAAAATCAGACAATGATATTCAGAGTAAATACGAAATGTATTTTTTTAAGCTGGTAAGATTAGATAATATAAGATAAATTTAAAAAAATCTATATTTTATGCCACTGCAAATGCATTTTCAATATGTCGGTGGCTTTGTGTCTTGTTTCTTTGTGTTGAACCCATGTGTAGGCAAGAGACAACCAGTCTAGTATTTTATTAATATGCTGCAGGAAACCTCTGAGCAGATGCAGACCATATTAATTACTAAAGCCAAGGCATGGTCTTGTAACCATTTTCCAAATTAATAGATGGATGTGGATTTCTCATCATGCTGAAATTGGTCACTTTTTTAAATCTTCTAGCCTACATTGTGTTGTCAGACAGGTTATTTTTAAGCATATCTCTCAATTCTAAATGTCTTGGCAGTCATTAAGCCAGTTTGGGGCTTAAAGTTGTGGTGAAGCTGTCCAAAAATGCAGTTAATCAAAAATAAATACAGAATTTTATAAAGTGTAGATCCAGAGACATGGTTGTATATGGATGATATTGTTTGATATTTAAATTTGATGAGTTATATAAAAAAAATAAGTGTAACAAAATTGTCAAACCAGGATAAATCTGTAAGAAGGGAAAGTACTAAAGCTCTGACTACAAATCCTGAAAGTAAAATATATAAGTAAAAAAACATTGAACTATTAAAACTATTTAAGCTGTCTTAGCTGTCTTTGTTTTTCAGAGTGTGTCAGAAAAATATATTTTTTAATTGGGGCTGTTTGTCAACTTCATGCAAAAGCTCTTACCCACTGAATAGAGATGACATTTCTTCACAATGACAATTGCAATGAACTTTGTCATTTGGAGCTGAGTGAATTTTGATCGTACTCTGATGGTTGGTAGAAGCTTCCACCAGTTTTGTCTGTTGATTTCATATAAAAAAATCTGTTTAATTTTGCACAACATGAATGTGTTTGGTCCGGTTTTTCTTTCCCAAAGTACTTCAGCATAGTGGATTTTAATGGAGACAATGTTCTGTTTCTCTTTTCATGTCTCTGATGTGTGGGCACTATACTTTTGTATTAATTATGCTATTCATTTTATTTCATGTATTTAATGCACATATCATGATGCATTTAGAGGGCAAATGTTATCCCTAACATCTAGTCGTCAGTTTGGCCTGTCCATCTCTAAGCACACTTTAATGTTTTATTTACATACTTTTGTTGTGCACACAAGTAACCTGTAGCTTTGTAGCCACACAAAGACAGCTGCAGTTTGTTGTTTTTGTTTCAAGTTATGAGTTCTTGATTGTCGTCTACATGTTGTCTCCCTTGTGCAGGTCCAGGGTCAGCATCAGAAAAAAAGGTGACTCTTCCATCACCTCCTCAGATCTCTGCAGCTCCGCTCTGCTCTCAGTCTCATGAATAATAAAGATCAGAGTTGAATTATTAATGCAGATTTTTGCACACAATCTGCAGGGGCCATTATCCAGATCTGTGATGGATCTCATTTAACTCTGACAGATTAGATGGATCCACAGTCTGGCGACCTGCTGCCTCGATTGCATAGATAATCTTCTGTTGTGGTCTTGATTTGGATGGGAAGGTTACTATAAAATTTTACATATGAATGAGACTAAAAGGTTTGTTTCGTTTTGATGCTGAGTGCTGGAAATGTCAGCTCCCAGGACAGGCACATTCTCTGAGTAAAGAGTCGGGAGGGAGGGTCAAACCTGAGGCTCCTCCATCTGTGAAAGGTCATGGTTCAGACTGCAGAGCCGAAGGAGCTCTCAGATCGCCACTTAACTTCTGAAAGCCCACAAACGAGATAATCCTCTGATTTGACACCTCAACCAGACGCTCATTACTCTCAGTACCTTGTGCAGCCGGTCGCTAGGAAATTTCCCGTCAAGGCAAGTTTCCTTCTGATTCATTTATACAAAATATGAAGCCAAGCAAAGAAGACAATTCACAGATTGCAGCACAAAATAGCAGCAGCTGCTGGCAACAATATACACTCACATTTACATCTTTAATCTGCACAAAATACCACAGAAGCGCCCTAACACACAACTTTAATTTAATAATTTTTCTCTGTCAGAGTCAGAGTTTAGAAACAGGACAACTACCATAAAATGATAAAACTCTTTGGAACTGCAATTATTTGTCTATGATTTATTAGATAATTGACAGAAGATCAAACTATATTTGTCATGGCTTCCTTAGCCACTAAAAATAGTTAATTTAAGGTTTGTATGTCTCAGAGAATATTGTATATACAACTGATTATGTTTCCCAAGAAAAAAACTTTTCAGAACCATTTCAAAATTTTATGTAAAATAAATTTTGTTTTATGTCTTTGATTCCACTAAAGGAAAAGGAACAAGTTGTGTTTTTGCTATAACCTCTCTTTAGTTAAGGTTGACAAACACACGATGTGTAAACTTAACTGAATCAGAATCAATTAAGTTTACAAGGGTTTTCTGAGTGAAAGATCCTTCGGTCAAAGCTAAGAAAATGTTCCTCTGACAATGATGAGGAACTGAGTGAAAAAGCAGCCAACTCTCAAAAAGACCTCCAAAAAGCCTGGGACACAGCGAAATGACCTCTTTAAATGAATACTTGCACATCAAGATCAAAGTAAGGAAATAAATTAATAGGGACTGAATCAAGACCTTTGGACAGAATTGAATTGCGGTTGAGCAATGTCTTATATGGTTATTTAATACTTCATTGTGCAGTATCTTCTGAAAAAGACAGCTAGTATGAAACACACTTTCCTTTTTCCACAAGCCACAATGTCTGAACAGAGAACCATCCACAATGGATCAAAGAACAATTCTGAAAAAAAAAAAAGATAAAAATACAAAAAAAACTTTCTGCCAATTCTTGCTCCTCTTTCTCATTCCTGTTTTGAGGCTCTTTTGATCTGATAAAATAAGAGTACAGATTTTTCAAAAAAATTTTTTTATGTTTTCCAGGAAACAGCACAGAAAATTACAGAAAATGGGCAATCGATCCATATGGGGGGTCTTTTTTTTTCCCTTCTTTGAAAAGAAGGGTGAAATGGAAGAATTACAAAAGCTCAAATTATAATTCAGAACAAAAAGAAAGAGTGTTATTTGTGTTTTGTATTCCCATAAGCACAGGCAGAATGAAAATATGTCCAGTTTTCTGACAAATCCAAAGAAAGATATTTGGTTTTGCTTGATCAGCTAATAACAGCAGCTCAGAATAATCGTTTCAGTGCAGGAAGCTTTGGGAATAATTTTTAAAGGCAAAACATATTAAAATAATCACCGCTCAATGTTTGAGGCATCAGGGAATCAGGTGGATTAATTAAAAACATTTAAGGATCTAAGTTGTGTTTTGAAGTGAAGGAAAGGAAATGAACACCTCTTCACCTGGATGTCTCCTCTTCTTCATCCTCTTCTACAGATTATCTCAGAGCTGAGCCCCTTCAACCTCCTCAAATCTTTAACAGGAAGAAGAAATGAGACCTTGACAAATCAGCTGACACCCCACAAGCCTGATTGTTGTGTGTCTGATCATAGCTGCCGTTAAACTCCCACGGCAAATCACGGGAACGAAGCAACTCCCCGGAGAGAGCTGAGAACAAGAAAACGAAAAGCATCAATTAACGTGTCAGAGGAGGCACGGGAACTGTTCTTCCCCGAAAACACGACATTATCCCCTGTGGAAATAAGGACGAAAAACTGCTCAAACTCTGCTTCTCTGAAATACACAACACATGTAATTTATCATTGTGAGTGTCTGAAGACATCACGGCGGGTGTAGGACAGCACAAGAAACCTCGAACAGACAAGTTTAATAAAAGTGAAGCCATTTTAGATGGAGGTGAGCACAGAGGAGGAAGAAAGGCTTCAATCAGCAGATTCAGGTCCAAAGTTTCCCAGTCACCCTGCTGGTTTCCTCTGATAGGAAACAAAGTCTGAAAGAGTTTAACATCAGCGCTTACTAACCAATCCAGTGTTTTGTATGATTTCGTGTTTTATCTGAATCTATTGGTCAAACACTGCTCCTGCTTAGATGTCTCATTTTTTATTTCCATCCATTCAACCTACTCATCTCTCCTGCTTTTCAAGTGTTTCCTAGCCAGAGGAATGTTCCTGGAAAACCTTTACAGGAAGTATCCTTGTTCTATTAACCACCACATCTGACATATTTAAACACAGAGGTCCCGTAGCTCTACTTGTGGATCGTCTAGAGTTTCCCCTAGACGACAGAATTAGAATCTGAATCCGCTTCATTCGCCAAGTTTGTGCAGATACACAAGAAATTTGACTTTGGTTCCACTCTTCCCTCAGTGAAGACATTGAAGAAATACATAAAAATGAAAATCAAAATAAAAGATTTGTTTATGTAGAAAATATACAAAGGTTAAAGGGTAGTCTTCACTAATGTGCAGATGTTCTCCATCAATGAGTCCTGTCAGAAGATCAGTCAGAGGAGCAAAGCGAAAGCCTACTCTGTGTTATCAGAGGAAATCATCAGGCTTTAATAGTTTTTTAATGAGTTTGTAGAATGCACTCTGGTGACAGTCTAATAAAGAACAAACTGAGAATAAGGCTGAATAATGTATAGGGGCAGAGGTAGTTCTAATGAAAAGATGATGAGAGGGGTTCCTGAGAGATGGAAGGAGGAAAAGTGTCAGGGAAAGTTAAAACAGGAACCCTACTAATCATGCTTACTGAAGAAATTAGACAAAGGTGGAAAGAAGGGGCAAAGCAGAAAGTCTCAGTTAAAGAAATAAAGCCGTGAGACACTTTTGGGCAAACAAAGACATTTCCAAATCTGTTCTAATCTTTTTCTTTCAGCAAAGAAAAGCAATTACTTAATAAGGAAATCATCAGGTTTGGGTGTTTGGATTGGAAAAAGATCAGTAGACTGAAAGACAGAAAGGAGTAGATATGTAGGAAACATAAGGAAGGAAGAATGAGTTATATGAACCAAAAAGGAGGAAGACTACTCATTTCAAGTCTACCTACTAGAAAGGAGGTAGACACACATTTGAACATAGCAAGGCGAACTGAATAACTGAGTTTTTCTCTACATTTTTGGACTTGAAAGTGGTGATATATGCACTAAGTAAGGCGATGGCTATACTATTATCTCCAAAACTGCACCTCTTGTACTCAGAAATTATCAAAAGAGGAAGAATTAGTGGCATGAGTGGCATTCAAAGTTCAATGACAGGTAAAGGAAGTGAAACCTGGCCCTGGCTTTCACTTCCCAGGGCCAGGTGTTGTTGCTCAACAATATACTGTTGAGCAACTGTTGTTTGTTGCTCAACAGTATATTGAGCAACAGACAGTAATCTGTTGCTCAAATGGTTTAAGAAGTAAATGTTGGTCATGAAGCAAAGGTATCAGAATTCAACAATTC
The DNA here is from genome assembly GCA_903066825.1 of Alfaro cultratus. Taxonomy (NCBI): domain Eukaryota; kingdom Metazoa; phylum Chordata; class Actinopteri; order Cyprinodontiformes; family Poeciliidae; genus Alfaro; species Alfaro cultratus. The sequence goes on from CAEFZX010025734.1 coordinate 108,253, forward strand.
ATCATGTTTGTGTAAATAACATAACTCTTTGATGCGGAGAAGTCAGGTGCTCATGCCTACTCTTTCCACTACTAAGATCAGAAATGATGGGCAGATGAGAATCAGAAATGGCTTGGATTAAAAAGAATTTCAAAACTGATTTTAGGAGCATGACATTGGGTCTGAGGTATTGATCTAACTCAGCATCTGTTGGATTTACTAAACAAGCAAGTTTGATCCATGGAGGACCCACCTCATAAGCTTCAGGACTTAAAGGATCTGCAGCTAACATCTTGGTGCCAGACAACACAACACGTTGCAAGGGGTCTAATAGAGTCATGTTTCAAAGGGTCAGGACTGTTTGGAAGACAAAGGATAACAAACTCACTGACAGGTAGGTGGTTATAATGATCAGATGATGAGCTGGGGAAGTATTGGAAAATACAAAAAAAAAAAGGCGAAAAAGAATGAGAAAATGTTTTCTGTCAAGAAAAAATACAGCTCAAAATCCTTCAAATATCTTAATGTTATACATTAATTAAATTTGTATGGTTTGTCAGTTGCGTTTTCCACTCATTTCCATTTCCTCTGTATGTTCTTTTTTTCCATCTGGACAAGAAACAAGGCTCCTTGTTGTTTGATGGAAATCTTTAGGTTCATGATGCAACATACATGCAACTTCATCGTCATGTGCAATGATGCAAACATATGTGAAAAATGCCTTCATCTGAGCTGCTCTCTGATAAAGCAGAGTCAATATAGTATCAACAACGGAGACCAACAGATGCGTTCGTAAGTAGATCAGAGTGGGGTGGATGTTCAGGTCGAGATGCAGATTTACTATTTCACTGACAACATGCAGTAAGTACCAATGCTGTCTCTGTGGTTTATTGGAAAATTTGGACTTCTGCCCCTCTAAATGTTATAGCTGAAATTAAAGGGAAAAAAAGCATGAATAGTTGGATCATTGTTTTCTTGTCAATAATTATAATCCATTTCCTCTGCAGAAAAAGCCCAATCTTTCTAAGAGTATTCAGAGAACTTTTAGGTTCTGGTTGTTGTTCTTACAATATTTAGGTTATTTTTTAAAAGATCCAGGTGAACATTAAATTGTGTCACTCTCTCTTACCTCTCAAATAATGTTCTTCCTTCTCAGTTACTTAAATAGTAATTAGTTTTTTCCAAAACTTAAGAACATCCTAGCTTTAATACAGATCACCTGTCAAAATAGTGAAGAAAAAAAAATCAAGCCACTTATAAATAAATATGGGAAATAACGTCTACTGGTATTAAAAACACAATGTCTGAGGCCTCACATGCAAATCTGTGCTTTTGCTTCAATGTGTTCACCTCCTCTTTGAGGGCAGTGATTAAACTGTAATAAAAGTGTTGAACAGGAGGGCATCGGAAGGTCGAGAAGGGAGGATTAACGTCGAGGTTATCACGTTCACGAGGAAAGATCACTTCTCATTACCATAAATTGCCACTTACTTCAGGGCCCCTGTGTTTGGCCCCTGTTATACTAACTCACTCACCTCTCCCTAAACATTCAGGGGGCTCAGTGGGCTGGTCACAGCCAGATAAGTCGCCCTGACCTTAGAGTTGGCGCTAGTTCAGAGTTCACCATCAACTTAAATTACTGGACAGAAGGTGAAGGATGGATTGTGTCTAAATGTCTCGGGTGGTTAAATAAAGTTCATTTTCTCCTTATTAAACTTGGGGCATAAAATGTCGACATCAAGGCCGAAAATCTGCTGTAAATAAGCTATAGATGAAGGAGAACAAGAACCCAAGGGGAGGTGTTTCAGACCCATGCCACAAGGAGGAATCCTCGGACCGGACTCAAGACGTCTTACAGAGATTGCATACATACAGTACAGTCTGAGAAATGCATTTGTTTCTTTGAAATACATTTTTTTCCAATTTAATTGGTTCCAATGCTAAACCAGTGATAGTTCATTCTTAACCTCAATTTTATGTGATTCCAATGCTGAAAGTTTTGGATCTCAAATTGAAAGCTGTTTCTGTTCTAGCACAAATTTGGACCTGGACCAGAGGAAAGGACTCAAATGGAACAAGCGCCAATCAAAACATTGTGAATGCCATGTTTAAACCTCCTTTATTTACCTTTGCTCTGTTTAATTTAAAATTGAAAGTCACAAAAGAAAGAAACTGCTCCTCAACAATAAAAAATATCTGATTAGCAACATAAACACATTCTTTTATGTCACTGACACCAAGTTTACAAATAGTTAAATACATTGCTTGAGATGCACTTAAAACTCATTATTTTCCATCAAACACATGAAGGCCTTTTCCTGCTTAGTTCTTAAACACTTTGTCTTTAAATAGCGCCAGCTGGTGTTTGTAAGTCTTGCTCTTAACTTGTGATCATCTGATAGTAAAGCCTTTATCAGTGCTACTTGTTTTTGAAAATAGTATCAATAAATTAAGGTGGTGATATTATGTCATCTCTTTGCGGATATGGGAAAAACATGGTCTTTCTTGTTAAACAGCATTCCTCACTCCTTCACAAAAGCAAGAAAAAAGGGGAGGGAGATAACAGATTCTTTAACAATACACCACACTTGCAACAGAAAAGAATTTTAATATTATAAAGTAAACTCGTTAACACCTGCGTGTGTCTCAATCTGCAATTTTGAATTTGAATCCATTAACTGGGTGAAATGTTTTCTGTGAAATGGAACTGCTCTGACTTGGCTCTCGGTTCGTAGAAAGGCAACCAGATTCATTTACAGATTCAATTAAGAGCTTATTTAAACACCAGCCAATACTGAAATTACTGAAAGTTTTTTAATATTCTCAGAACCACTTCAGCCTGTAGCTTTTTTTGTGATATGCTTCTATCAACTTTTGTACATCTAGAGTCAAATATCTTCTAATTTTTCCATGCAAGATAGTTGAAGTTCAGTCACTTTTGGTAAAAGAGTCAATGAAGATCAATCTTCATGTTTTGCCACTGATTTGCCACATCTCACTTGCATTTAGGTCTGGCCTTTGACTGGGTCATTTTAACAAGTTAACATCTTTTGCTCAAAACATTTCCTTTGAAACTGTTGTGAATATTTAGGGTTTATGTCATAGTAAAGGTGAACTCAGGTGTGCAGTTTTTACTTGTGAAAAGCATCTCTCCATGTATCACAGGAGAAAGACTGTGTTAAGTGTGATGTACAGCATTAGTTTATCTCCTCAACATAGGAGTTTGACATAGTCCAAAAAGTTGGATTTTAGTCTGATCTCACCACATTACATTTTAATATGTAAAATATTGCAAGATATATATTCATCTTTTGCTTTTGACTGCAGAGTTATACTCTAAATAAGTCCACTGGCCTATTTAGGACACATGTAAGTTGACAGAAGTCTGACCAAATTGATTTAATAAATCATTAACATTAAAACTGGATTATGATTAAGATAAAATATTCCCTACACTGTTGATTATAAGATCTGCTAATATTTTTATTTGCTCTTGCACTTACTGAAGCTGAAAAAAAAAGCTGAAAAAAAGAAAATCCTGCAGACAGATTAAGTTAGAATATCTGAGCTCAGTGAAGGTCACTTGGTATAGAAACTTAGAGGCTGCTCTCTCTCCGGCAGCAGGTGAGCAGCACCATTAACTTAAACACTCTGAGGAAGAGAGAGATTAGCCTCATGTTAATTTCTGCAGCCGTCCTGAGCTGTATGCAGAATATTAATAAGGCTCCGGTTTTTATAAAGAGTCTTCTTTAGGTGGACTGTAAGCACACTTTGAATAAATCCAGCCAGCTTTGTGTTAATATTGTTCTCTCTGCGTTATCCTCCATCACTTCTCCTCGCCGTGGAAGAAGCAGTGGCCCCGGTGCCCAGGGGCCTCGCTGACATCTTTTATTATTTATGAATCTGATTAATAATCTGCCACCCTGCTGCAGGAGAAGCTGAGATCCATAAAAGGGCCCAGAAGAAAAGCTGCGATGGGGTGTAATTCGAATTCTACGTGCTGCAGAGAAGAAAAGGAAAGGGCTCATCATCTCCCAGGAGCTTAATGAGAATAAAAGCTGAGACAATGCTCCTGGAAATCCCACACTCAGCCGGGTAAGCTCATTTTTTTCACTGAGGTTCTCTTGGGGTGGTGCTGGGGGGTTAAACATATCGGAGAAGACGGAGTGGAGAAAATGCAGTGTGGCAGAGCATGTTTCTGGACTTGGTTGTATCTGGTGTTGAAGACAACATTATTATCAAGGACAATATCTCTAAAAATTCAAGCATTTTCAGATATAAATATATATTTCACTCTTGCTTGCTTCAAAGTCAGCAGCAAATCCAAATTGTAATTGCTACTGGCAATCTTTAACATCCATCCATCCATCCATCCATCCATCCATCCATCCATCCATCCATCCATCCATCCATCCATCCATCCATCCATCC